>BMAV01001063.1:0-57019 GCA_019973955.1 Trichonephila inaurata madagascariensis
ATAATTTTGTCAATTTGAAGTCTTTACAGAGCGTAGAACATAAAACAATTTTTAAAACTATTTTTAAAAACATTTCAAAGTTTCTAGCAATAAATTATTCACATCTATCGCTCTGCTCTCTTCACTAAATTCAAACTTATTTCCTCTCAACTATGTGAATTTAGTCAGTTTTTTCATTAACTATTATACAACAAGTTATTCGGCTTCAGAAAAGAGTTCCACGCTTTCAGATTTTAAGTTCCTTTTTTAAAAATGAAAGAAAATTAACCGAAGCAGAGTAAAACATACAAAAATTGTAGACTGTACTAACAAATTAATAAATATTTAAAGAGTACACACACAGCATACAAACTACACCAACATATAAATGGATAGTAAAGAGAAAATAATAATGGTTTATTTTGCTTAGAAAAGGGAATAAAAGAATTATGAACAACATAGTTCTCTAAATGCAAATGCATTTAAATTAATTGAATTTTAATCCTAGAAATGCAAAACGGAATCGACTGTCAAGATTGTAACTGTAATTTAGAAAAAAAAAATTATTGCAACTTTTCTTGGGATAAAAATGACCCAAGCCATACCACTTTTCTTGTTTTATTGGTTAACATTAGCAAGAGGAAAATATAGAAAATTAATAACATAATTATTTCACGTTTAATTGTATTTCTTAAATATCATTTAAATATACATACATTCTTCTGTGCTTAGTATACAGGGTGTAGCCGAATTCATCCGACCAATTCAGAGGGATGATAGCAGGCAACATTGAAATAACAAATCAGCATAGAATATGTGGTCGCAAACATATTTAGTCGGAGTAATTCGCAAAAACAATTTTGATATCGTGTTAGATGAAAAGGGGCAATAAGTGGCAAGAAATATATTTATTAGACGTAAATCACGCCTACAGTAAGCACAATGCATCACAAATCGACGTCAGAAATACAACAGCAAGTGACTGTCGCAGGAATTGTTCGAAGTTGTGGTCTCGTAGATCAAAGTACAGCCGATACCGGCAAACGAAGGATTATCGAACCCGCTGAAACAAATCTTGTGTGGCGAAGTCAGCTGAAGCGAAAGGGATGCGTACAGTGAGATCCCACACTGTAGCTGCTAATGTCTCATACACAAGCGATTTCAAGCAGCCCCAGAAGATGAAATCCACGGGATTGAGGTCCGGGGAGCGTAGAAGTCAAACAATAGGCCTGTCATGCCCTCAATCCACCTCACCGCATTCGAAAAATATGGTGATGCACCATCATGTATGAACCACACATTGTGGTACACAGTGGCCAGTACCTCCTGCACCAAATGCACGCATGCAGGTTTCTTCAACCCTACCACGCCCTATAAATCCCAACATTTGTTTGACCTATTCCTTCGTCTGGCTTGTAGTCCTCCTGGCGGCTACTATTATCGCGATTTTCACCGACTAAATGTGGTTTGCGTCATTATGTTCTATGTTGATCCATCATTCCAATGTAATTTTCTGTCACCCCTCTAGATTAATTAGAACCGTCGGTCTCATTCGACAACACCTACATATAATAAAATCTCATTAATCAACTTGGATCCTATCCAATATCTGTTTAAATTATTTTTTGTGAAAAAATAAAAAAAAATAAAATAAAATTCTGACTGAGATATTTCTAACTTGTTGCCTTTGAGGATTATTAAATCAAATTAGTTTAAACCCCGCGTCCCGCGGGGGTGTTCTGTACACCAAAACAAAAAAAATCCTCCCGGATTCAAAAAAGAATGTGCAAAACCCACTTTTTTTCTGAGCTGAAATTTTAGTCATCGAAACTTCAGGCCTGATGCTCCCTTTTCTCGAACGATTGGGAAATGACCATCAAAAGTTTATCTGGGGGTGAGAACTCCCCTTTGAGCATTTGTATACTTTTTCTGCTCAAATTTTTGGGAAAATGTTTAAAAATATTTTTTTTTTCTCTTTCTATTATTATTATCTCTTAATTATAAAGTATATTTATTACTGGTATACACGTTTTATACTGGTTTATGAAAAAAATATAATGGTTTTAAAATGAAAATTTTTTGTATGTTTAGTTTAAATTAATTTTTAGTCTCCTTTATTGCAATAAATTTAATAATTTTATTTGTATAATAAAAAAAAACATCTTGTACTTTATAAATATGTATCATATGACTTAATTTTATTTTCAAAATTTAAAATACGTGTTAAAATTTGGGGGGTTTTTTCACACCCCGAAATCTGCGGTAGCAAAAAGGCAAGTGACCGCGGGTTAACTAATTTTGTAATCTGATGCTGTTTGTAGCATAGTTACTTTTGATTCAAAGAACCTTTGAAACTTCCTTCCATATATATTCAGTTTTAAAAAAAATTTCATTTTTGGTTATTTGAGCAATAATAAGCCCATTTATTTAAAAATTGAAAAGGGGAACCAAACACCATTTATCTCTATGTATTCTAAACTTTAAAACATATTGTAAAGAAGCCTAATTTGAAAATTATACTGATGTTTTACTACCTGGACTCATGAGAAAAGATTGGTTGGGTCATTTTAGGATGCATAGTATTGTGGAGGATCGTTTATGCATGATAAGTATTGAATTTATTGTTGTAGATATTTACCTAATCTAACGGCTCCCTTAGCTAAAGTCGGATTTAGATAGTGATTTTACAGTCATAATAAAAGTGTTGTTTAAAATATCTCTCTTTTTTTAAAAAAAATACCGCGGGGAAGAGTTTACGACAACGTCACCATAATTTAAAATTACGAGGTCTGATGCCAATAGTCTCCCAAATTGATCTTAAGTACGAAAATAAAAATTACTTACTCCATTCGTTAATATTAACATAACTTATTTTGCATATTGACTGCATAAAATTGTGTAAATTATTTATATATGGATGTGAAATATACGTTTATATTACTCTCTGTTTATTTTGTGCTAAAATTGTACTATATTTTAATATTTAAATGCCAACAACGCCATTCCTTACATTATAATGGCTTCAATGAAATGGTGAAGTTTTTTTTGAAAAAAGTCAAATAGGCATCATTTTTGGTGACCATTTTGACGATTTGGTAAAATATCGGGTACTAGAAAAAAATTTCGGTGGGAAAAACTAATATCACGATCTATGACGTAAAAGGATCTCTCTCCCCGGGAAAATCCGTAAGGGGGCCCCTAAATAGGGGGTCAATCAAGTTATCTTGCTTTGACCGTTGAAGAGTAGTATTGATTTGACCTTAAAGAGTCGACCAGCATTTAGTTATTATTTTGAGTTGGCTGTTGAATAGCGCAAGCGAGTGCTTGCGAATAATCTTTAACATACTATTATTTTCAACACCTATAGTTGTGTCTAAACGCTACTTAGAAGTTTTGACAGCCTTCTGAGATTTATTCTGTGAATAAAGTTAATGTATTTCAAGGGTTGTTTTTCGACAATAATTGTCCATCCCTCCTGAAGAACTGTCTTAATCTTTGCGACTGATTTGCATAAAATCCTCAAGATCCGATTTAAGTTACAGTAAGTAATTTAAATCAACTTCTCTGTAAAGTTTATCATATTTTTAACTATATCCGGTAACACAATCTTGGGATAGAAAGAAAATAAAAAGCAAAATCTTCTGGAACGTTTCTGCGCAAAAATTATATTTTCAAGAATTTCAGATATTTATCATAATAAAACACTTTCGACAGAAGCCTCCCCTTAATCTTCCCCTCAGCAGTAAATGCAGTTACGTGATTCCCAATATCATTATTTTTATCCCTTTCCTCTTATTTCCGAAACCCCCTCCACTTTCTGCAAATAAAAGACATCTCACGTATTACTTGTAATAAAAAAAGGGGGAATTCCGGCTCTATTCATTACCAGTCATCATTATTTCGTGTTCAGGATGCCAATCCTTCTTTCACTAACGCATTTCACAACAAAGCCCTTTTTTTTAATCTCGACAACAGCCATATTCGTTTTCCCCGAATTTCGGAATTCGAGGCATGCCGGAGGGTTTTTTAACTTATATTTTCCCTTTCCCGGGATTCAGTGGAGGTTGTCGCCCCCTTTTTTTTGATTTTTTGGATGCCCCAAATGAAATGAAATCCCTTTAAAAAGGGAATTTGGAAATGCATTAAAAATTTTTTTGATTCCACAAAAAAGAAAAAACACTAATTCAGTTTTTCTTTTTAAAAACATTATTTTTAACTCATGTTTTAAAACCTTTTAAAATTTTTTTTTAACAATTTTTTTTTTGCGGGTACTTGAAATTCTCTAAAAATTTTTTGAATAGTACCACCTTTTTAAAGCATGAATATACTACTTTTTAAAAACAAAAAAAAATAATAATAATGTTATTAAATTTAAGCAAATAGTATTTTTTTAATTAATCTGGGGAAAGGGTAGAAAAATTTATTTAGAATTTAGTCCAAAAATTTATTTTTATATACTTTTAAATTTTAAACAGTTTAAAAAATTTTTTTAAATTTTTTTATATCATATACTATTAAAAAAGGTAGAAAACCCCCTTAAAGAAAATATTTATATGTATAGGCATACTTTTAACAAGAATATTATATAAAAAATAAGGCAATTTGCCACCAACAAAATCATCTTTTTATAACATTTTTGGTGAATTTTTATAGGAAATCAATGAAAGAGATTTCGGGAAAGATTTATCAATTTGATGTTATATATCATTAATAGACCCAGAAAAAAATTACGAAAAAAAAATACACCCAGCCCCCACCCGGATAAAAGGGGTTAGAGGCCCCGACTGCCGTGCAGTAGCCTGGCCCGAATCGGGGAAGGTGGTAAATGTGTGGGCCTTCGGGCATGGGTTACTCTAAATAACCGTCAAACCGAAAAGGCCTTCTGGGGTTGGGGGAAAAGGGGAAGAGGGGGGGAACCCCCCCTGCCCCAAACCCCGGGTTGTTTCTCTCCCCCAAAATTGATGTAAAACCGGGGCCCAAACCGTACTGTCACCCGCATGGTGCTACAAAAAAACGAAAAGGCGAAAACAAGATACCCTTTGCATTATAAAATTTCCCGGGGGCCCCTTTTTGACAACGCCAAAAAAGGTGGCATTAACAACAACAACGGGAAAGATACCCGGGGGCTACCCAAAAAAGGTAAGCTATTATTTTTGCTGACAAACCCCATCACCAGAAAACCCCCTTTTTGACTAATATAAATAAAATATTTTTACCCATTTTTTTTTTACAAAAAAAAAAATTGTGTGAAAAAGGGGGAATATATATATAAATAAAATCTAAGGAGAAGAAGAGTAAGAAAAAGACGAAGGTATAAATCTTGTGTGTGTAAAGGAACCCTGACAGGTGCCTTTGAAGGATATATTCAAAAGAGGATTTGAATCTGCATGCGCCGGCCATTTGTTTCTGGCTCGAGTGAATTCTGCCCAGTGAATGGGAAATCAGTTTATCATGCGCGTCGAAAAAGCGACAAAGGGGAGGCACTAAAGGGGGTTTTTCTAACGAAAAAAAAAAAAACTAAATGCTTTCCCAGAAGGGTTTTCTCATCGAATTTCATATTATTTTGAAAAAAAGTAAGTAATAAAAATTTTGAAAAATTTTTGAATATTTTAAAAACCATATGAAAAGGCTAAAAAAGGTGTTTTTAAATTGATTGCAGCATAATATTTCAATTCATTGCCATTTTTAAAAAAAAAAATAGGAAATTTTTTTATTATTATTACTAGTTAGTTTTTTAATTTTTTGTATTGAGCATGGGGATATACCCGAATTTTTTTTTTTTCTGTTTAAGAAATTTTAAATTTATGCTTCTGACCATTTCCACACCAAACTTAGGGAAATTTTTACTATACATAAAGTCAGAGGATATAAAAAAATGTTTGCTTTTTAGAGGGGGCACACAATGTTGAAACCCCCAAAAAAGATCGATAAAAAAGTTTTAAAATGACTTTTTAAAAAACACTATAAAATCTTTTCCTGGTTTTGTTTTTGGGAACAGTTTTTTAAACTTCAAAGGAAAAATAAGTATTATTTCCAAAAGTTTCTGAATTTGACCAAGCACAAATTTTTTTCCCTTTAGGAAAGTGAATATCTCTTTTCCAGCTTTGATCACCATTTTAACAAGTCTAACCCCGGAATAAAAGAGAAAAACTCGAAAAAAACCGGGGCCCGATTTCCACTGTTTATCGCAACGCAATACTTTATTACAGGCGTATTGCAAGCATGAAAGTAACGGAGGAGCCATATCACAACAAATACTGTCCTTTACATAATAATCCAGTGTCCAAACATGCCATTCAACATCATCTGCAGCAACAGTAGAATGTGCGCAAGGTGTCCATTGCTGCGAATACTTTTGCCTCAAAATCACAAACATTTGTATTTGCGACAAAGCATTGATCTGTTGACTTGGAAAACCAAATATCAAAGCTTTGTCTTTCCAGATGAATAACGCTTCTGCTTATAATGCCAATATGATTGGATTAACCCGTTTACCATCCGATTAAAAGTCACGCGATTTGCTTCACAATGTCACCGTTTTCCACATAAGCACGTGTGACGGGCTCATCGCGTTTTCTACTAAAAACTCCCCCTTTGGGTTCTTTTTGGGGGCCCAAAAAGGCAAATTTTTTTCCCAAAAAATCCAAAACGAAAAGTGAACATGCAAATTAAAACCTTTTTTAAAATTTCAGAAAAATTTAAAATAAGAGGATGACCTATCGGGAAGTATTAATGCTAGTCTGGTTTTTAAACGCGTGAACCGAAGGGGGGAGAAGAGGCCTTTGTTTAGTGTGGGGTTTTCCGTGACAGAACAATCAAGTCAAGGGGATCCCAAATTTCCCCGCGAGATAATCTAAAAATATTGAATATCCGAGGGGGTTGCGATTAAACAAGAAATTAAGGTAGGATCATTCTAGTATCTTTTTAGTAATTGATATAAAAAAAAAGATTGGGAATAGACGGGGAAAGTTAAATATAGTGGTTAAAATCGCACCCCTTTTTTACTAATTCCCTATTGGTGTTTTTCTTTTACCTCAGATCCTCTTTTAAATTATAATTTAAAATTTTCATTGTTAAGGGTTTTAAAATTTAAAATCTTAATAAAGAAAACATTAAGATCATGACAAAGCCTGGTTCTTCCCTTCAATCCCCCACCTCTGGGTCACGAAGATAACTTAGGGGTTTAAATTTTTCCCCCGCTTATGCGGGGTATTAGAGTTAAAAAAAAAAAGATATAAAAAGCAAATATTTATCTGAAATAATTAAATCATTTTGTGAAAAAAACAATCAAGTTCATCTTATTGATTTCAATTCCTTTGGATTAGTTTTACTGATAACGGGGCCCAAGAAACACATCGCATTTCAAAGACGTAGATAACCCTCTGAAGGGTTTTAACAACTGATTGAGAGGCCCCTTTTATATATGGTGGCGGCAGTTAAAAAGGGTTTAAAGGTCTAGATATTTTGGATGGGCTTTTTTTAAAAATTCCATTTATGCATCGTTATAATGGTCATTTATCTGAGCCGGAAATTAGGGTAATATTAAAATTCTATACTCCCAAATTCCCCAAAATACGATTTGTGCTACAATGACCAACCTCTGCAATACCCATGGGGTGTAACGGGAATTTTTATAATGATGTCTTAATCGGAGAGAGTGAAACCCCGAAATTGTAGGGGGGAAGGGGGTGCTCAAAAAAAGCCTTACCCCCAACGTTTTGAAAAAAAGACTCCCCGGAGGGGACAAGGGAGAAGACCGGGGTTTTTTGCGTACCGGGCTAGAAGAGAAAAGGGAAAAACGTGGTCTGGGTGTATGATGGTTTTTTAAGTGCTTGTAAATAAATTGTATATATTTATATCTCTAGCCTGAAAATGGGGAGTTTCGATCAATACGCTACAGGAGGTTTAAAGCCTAATGTTCTCCCTTTTTTCTTGAATTTTGTGAGCGACAACATTCCCAAAAGGGCAGTTTCGATGCCCTTATTTTACGATATTCAAAACTTCTTCACTAATTAGAATACATTGCGGCGTTGTCCGGGGAGGGTTTAAACCCAAGGGAAAAAAAAAAACAATCATTTTTTGAATATAAAAAAAATTAGAATCTATTGAATTTGATTTAGGCAAAAAATCTTATACTTATTTTAAAAACATCAGACTTTGAAATCGTTTACTAGTTTGAAAGGGAGTAGAGTAGTAAAAAAATGTACTCATGTAAAAATATATATATTTACTTTTTTAATAATGTTGCCCTTTATTAAAAGTTTCGCATTGCCCAATGAAAAACTACGGTGAGTTTAAATTTCAGCGCATTGAAAAGTTTTTTCCTCCAAAACAGTCCCAGTCCCAAAATATATGGTCCTTAATAATTCACTTCTTCTTATCTTAAAGTTTGAAGAACGGTTACATCTCATTTGAAAAAAAAAAGTATTTCTTTCCTGTCTAAAATATATAAATCATCTTGACATACTTTCTTGCATATTACTTACGGTTTCTGGTTAGTTCTGGAGTTATATTTCAAAATGTCTTTTATTGTCTTTATACTTTTTCTAACTGCATATTTTGTCTAGGCATTTCTTCGCTCATTACCAAGAAATACTTTCCAAAGAATATTGACGGGAGAAACTCTACAGTAAGCATTAATAATGGGATCAATTCATGACGATCACATGATAAAGACAAACACGTGTTCTCCATGGAATTCAAAACAGACATTAAACCAGCGTTTCTCAAACTATGGGGCGCGCCCCCTTGGGGGGCGTGACAACTCTACGAGGGGGCGCGAGCATATCGAAAAGTTGAAAACAAAAGTTTATTTTAAAAATTTATTAATTAACAGAAAGTAGACAAACAAAATACATTCTGACATAATAAAAAACAAAATACACATTTATACATATATATTACACTTATAAATGTATCAGTGCTACACAATGTAGTTTATAATTAATTTAACAATACTAAGTTCAGAACTAGTTTAAGAATCACCAGTGACACCATGGGATTGTCATATATAAAATTATACACAAAAACTAACACGCATCTTGTAATTTGTACAATTTATAATTAATCCCTTAGATGCCGATTAAAAGATGCATGATTCGCCTCCCGTTTTCCACGTAGGTGCGCGTATGTGATGTATTGAGAGGGAAGGGGGGGGAGGAATAAATAAAAAAATAATCTGAAATAAGTAAATCCTTCGCAAACATGGTCAAAGTCCTATTATTGCATTCTAAAGCCTTCGGAATAATTTTATGGATAGCAGTGTACAGAAGAGATCGTGCTTCGGAAAGACGTATAAACACGTCCAGTTAAATAAACGCTTTGGCTGAACAAGACGTTTATGTACGCCGGTGGTATTTAAGAGGTTAAAGTCATATCGTATTTTTAGTGTTAAAGTACAGTATTATTGAATTCAATTCATTTTTATTGTATAAGGGGGGAGCGATGAAAATTATGATTGAATATTGAGTCGCGAATATTGAAATTTTGAGAAGCACTGCATTAAACTAATAATACTGGTTATATTTGTAAAACTGAGACAAAATTTCAAATTTCATTATTGCATAAAGTTATTAAAATGTTATAAAAATATCTTCAAAAGAATTTTAAAATAAAAAGAAAAATATCCTATTTTATGCATGTACTTTTGAATAAAATGTATTTTGTATGCAACGTAGTTTTTAAGATAAAGTTTCTGCCAAGTACAACAACGAAGCACATGAACTGATTGGCTAGAAACACGTGGTTATCATTATCATGTTATTAATGACGTCACATGAATTTAGCCCATTGGATAAAGCCCATATTGGATTTAGCCCATTGGTGTGTGTGGATGCACGCACTCGCTAAGAAAATAAAATATGAAGATTCATGAGTAAAATCATGGTGACATAATTAAACTGAATAAGTTTTAGAAAAGAAAAACTAATAAATTGATGATGTTCAAAGAGTTTATAGGAAAAAAATAATTTTTTAAAAAAAGTTTAACGTTTAAATTTTTTAAAATTGAAAATAAAATAAATCAAAAACTGTAAAAAGTTGTTTGGGTTATTAATATGATATAGTTATAATTTTTTTATTGTTTTTTTTTGTGCTGCAAGTTAAAAAACCAAACACTGTAACTAGTTAAAAGCTTACATTAATATAAAATGAAACCTACTTTATTTCAATGGAAGAAAATTATATTCATACATTTTTTGAATTAATATTTGATAAAAATTGTATAATTAAAAATTTTATAGTATACAGAAGTAAGAAAGAAATTATATAAGAAGAAAGGAAGTATATAAAAAAACATAAAGACATTAAAATGGCGCATACACGAGATTATCGATATATTCTAGCATTTTAAATTATTTAAGAATGGTCGAAAGTTTAAGTTAGGAAAAAAAATTCGTTGTTACAATGTTATATGTACATCTTAATTAATTTATTTTAAATTAATTTTATGAAAAAAGAAATTGATTTTCCTATGAGCAATAGATGGGGATACAGCTGTTACTAATGATTTATCGAATTTATTTTCCCAGTTAAGAATTGAATATCTTACTTTTTATTTTACCACATTAAATTTAGATCGCTTTTTAATTGAAATTGATCTTTTATTATTATTTGGTGTATATATAATATAAAGTTTTAAAAAACACTACAGTTTGGAATCGCTAAACTTTTACCAAAATTTGTATAATATCAGTCAATGCAAGCGAAAAATATTTGATTAATATTTTATGCATGTACTTCTTTTTCTTATTAAATATTAATTGATGCAGCTAAAATTTTACCAAAAAGTTAAAGGCTTATTTATATTAAAGGCAAGAGAAATTTTGAAATACAGCAGCAACAAAAATATTAAATTTAAAAAGTTCAAATAATTTCATTTTTAAAAGTTAGATTGAATCAAATCAAATAAGAATAGTTTTCATTTCTTTTCATAAAATGTTTTTATCTTAAAATTATATAAATCTATAACATGAAAAAAATTCAAATTTTAAAAAATGAAACATTTTATAATTATGATAGTCGAAATTGCTTCTAAAGATAATTTCGGTATTTATTTGTACATATGTACAAACATTGCATCTCGTGTACATTTATAATGTATTTTCAATATAAATTAGACTACAAAATCTATTTTAAATTTCTTATATATAGTTTTTCAATATCCGAACAACTTAGCATTATAGCTTAACACTCACGATAATTTTCTATAAAATCCTAATATTCTTTTTAATTATCATTTTTAATAAAGAAAATAGGTTTTTACTAATCGGATTTTGTTCCAACCCTTAAGGAATTTCTTTGAAATGTTACCATTAAACCGAATGGTCTAGGGAAAATGATAAGGATAAAGATTTGATGTTCCCTATGATTTTCCCTAATAAAGTTCTCGGAAGAAATTAGACGATATAGATGAAAAACTCTTGACATTTTCAAAGAAATACTTTTGAAGTAATAAATTTAGCTATATTTTGGGAAAGTTTCTGAATGGAATGTTTCGATAAAGTTGTTGCCAAAACTTTCCCTTTCTCTTTAACTCTTTCTTTTTATATGTCAATATTTTCGTAAAGTTTTGAGGAAAATCATTTTATTAACCTGATTTCAAAGTCAACAATATTTCACTTTTAATAGTGTGGAAATAAAGTCCCTACTCTAAATAAGGGTATCTCCCAGACTTCGAATTCTGCATATCAAAGCAAATATCTTCTCTGAGTCTAAATGTTTCGAAATGTTCACAAACGTTTAGAAAATAAATTTTAACTTTCAAACTTGTGTGTTGTTTAAGTTATTTGAGAGATATAGCGATGAAAAATCTGGCACAAAAATAAACAGATGCAAGAGAAAATAAATATTATCACAAGAAATGAAAATAACACCAACCGCTAATATACAATTAATTGAAATTTAAAAATATACTCATTAAAATAATTAAAAGTATATGTAATTACTAGCTGCAGGGTCCGACTTTGCACGGGCTTTCTCTTTCCCTCATGACGCCAGTGATTATGTGTGTGTGTTTGTACGCGTGCAATGTGAGAGATTTCTAAAATTATTTCATTAAATTTCTTTTTTTTTTCGAAATTTTTTCCACATAATTTCGATTTAAGACAGTTTTTTCCCCCCTCTCTCTAGCCCGGCATAACAGGGGGGTTTTCTTAGTGTAAAACTATTGTTCCCTCTTCCCCTCCCCCTCACAGATAAGATACAGCGTCAAATTTCGATGTATGACTTTTAAAAAACAATATTACATTAGTTAAAAAATTATTAATGTGAAGCAATAAAAAGAAAACGATTCTAATGTGCTATGAGTAAAACATAAAAAATTTTCATCATTTTTTTAACAATATTTAGTTTCTAAGAAACTAAAATAACATAATAAATTTCAGATTTTCATGAATCAATCAATCGTTACGTATAGTTAGCTTAAAAATGTCTCTGAAATGTATTTTTATCCAAAATAATAGACGATGTGCTTTTTAATTAACAAAAAATTAATTTAGTAATGAAATAATAGAAATAATTCTTTTAAAAAACATATTTATATATTAATTAAAATCCATTTTCTATAAGTAATAAGTAAAAGAAAAATTTACAGATAGCTATTGTACGATTGCTTTTTTTGAATGCTTGAATAAACATGTAATTATGTATAATATGTATATTATTACATACCTTAACTTACACATTATTATATATAGAAAATTTTATTAATATTATACATATATTTTTTATATATAAAAATATATATATATATTTTATATATTATATATATATATCTATATATATATATATATATATATATATATATATATATATATATATATATATATATATATAACAGTATGGGGAAAAACGTAGATATATTTAACATGTACTGAAAAAAAACATTCAAAAAAAAATAACTGATAAAAACATTTTTGACATTTTATTTTAATTTCATAGTTTTCCTTTCACTGTCATTGTTACAAATTTTGTGTAATGAACGCTTAAAAATAGTGTAAATAATTTATATCAGCAAGTGTAATACATTAATATTACTTTTTGTTGTATTTAATGTTAAAATCTTGCCACCACCTCTCCCTTCGAAATCTAGTTTTATTATGAAATAAAAAAAAATAGTGATTACACTGATGAACGGAATAAATCAAAAGCGAGAGCGCACTGAGACATGATGTAGACAATACAAAAGGGATAAAAAAGATAAATGATTGCTGTCACGGACTTTTTTGCAAACGGCAGAATTTCTTCCTACTTTCTTGACAATTGTCGTTATATTTTAAAAACTTCACACAATATCTTTATAAATTATAGCCTATGTGTTATTCTTATTTATCAGCTATTTTATTGTAAAGTTTCATTAAAATCCATTCAGTTGGTTTTGCGTGAAAGACGACCAAACATCCTCACAAACTTTCGCGTTTATAATATATATTTGGATTCTCTGTAATAAATTTCTTTCAATTCATGATTTTCGTGAACCATCCAAGCCATTAAAAGATAATCATTTTCTTTTATCCGTTGTCTAACGCTTGTCATTTCAAACACAGCTTTATCTCCTCAAAAACTGTCCTATTAACACATTTCATTATGAGAAGATTAATATTTGATCAGCCTCTAAATATGTTCAATTAGCTTATTAAACCCCGAAAACAATATGAATACGGAGATTCGAGAAGCTTCTGGTGGATAAAGATATAAAACTGAGATCTCAGAAAGATGAAAAAAATGACGCGTTTGCCCTTTGTTACTTCTCCGTGCGTATTTGTGTTGGTGTCTTTTGCTATGTGGGTGTTCTTCAATAAAATACACAACTCTGAAGTAAAAAGTTTTTTTTTTTTAGTTTTTTTATTTTTTATTTTCTCTACTTGAACCAGAAAAAAATTGACTCCTCAAGATGTTTGATTGCAGTCTGACTGAACCACGGAAAAAAGTACGTTACATAGAAAATTCGTTATATAGAAGTTTTTTCATCTTTTAATAACTTTATAATCCACATAAGCAAATTTTTAATTCATGAGCACTAAATATTAAAGAAAGAAATTATTTTCACACCTTTCTTTTAAATGAATATATGTTTATTTTTTATTTCTTACCCATCAAAAAGGAAAGGAAGAAAGAAAAACTTTAAGGAAAACAAGAAAAAAATGTCGAAGAATCCACTGTATTTTCAATGTTAAGAAAATAATTTTATACTAAAATTAATGAATTTTATATAGGGACATTTTTTTATAATTTAAAAAGCATACAAGTAATATTAAACATACATTATTTTATAATTAGAACACGATAATCAGACAACTCTACTGAGGGTGAAAGAGGATATTGAAGATGTTTCTAGTGAACTAGGCAATGGGGATTAAGGGTTGCACTTTTTGTTTGAAACGTCCAGAACTCTATTGCTCTCGGCAAGTTCGGATTTAATATAACAGTTCAAGATTTATAAACACCATAAAATGTGTTACAGAGAGAATAAATTGAATTTTTTTTCACAAATACTTTATAAAAATGGCGAACAAAAATTGAATCACTAAAGAAAAAGTTCGTTATATAGAAAATGCACTTCCCTATAGAGAGGTTATTTTACGAAGAAAATCGTGAAATGATCAAGTTTCCAGAAAAAAGTTCGCTTTATAGAAAAATTCGCCATATAGAGGTTGATTATATAGAGGTTCGACTGTACTATATACGAGGATTGATCCGAAAAAAAGGTTTCAAGCTACAGCATTTGAAAACTAATTATTGTGCAGAAATTTTGTTTCCTAAAGTGGAGACAGTTGGCGCTACTTGTCATACAGCTGGTTTGCGGTGTGACGTCTTTGATTGGGGTGAACCCCACCCTGTCAATTCTTCTGAAGTCACTATATCTATTCATCCCCAAACAGCTGTTGGGTGACAAGTGCAGGTGGCCATGGGGTCTTGTTTGTTGTCTGGCCTCGGGCAAGCGCGGACATCTGGTCTGGAATTTACTGGCTGGGAATGCCGGGGACAATGGGCATTCCTGTATGAAAAACTTGAATAGGCGAGGCCTGTATGCACGTCGGTGCATAGAGGTGGGGCTGTGAGGCCAGGTGTAAAATGAATAGATGGGGATTATGGCGCCCTTGGATTCCAGACGGACGGGGAATGTGTTTGTGTTTGCCGCTCAAATGAGCGACGAAGGGGGCCCCGGGGACGAGGGCGACTTTTCTTTGACCTTCAATGAGGAAGACGAGGGCGACCCTTTTTTTTGACCTGCCAATGGGGGAAAACGAGGGGCGTGTGGTGGACCCGCCCTGGTGTTTAAAAGGGGGGGTTTGAGAGGAAAACGGACGGACAACGGACGGAAGGAGACTGGAGAAAGTGAACGAACGGAGGGAAAAGCTTGGAGATAGAGCCCTGGGTGAGGACGGACGGAGCGAAATGGAAACGAAAACCATGGAGAAAACTAGAGAGGAGCCCGGAAAACAAAGGGATTGTCGAGGTGCCTTGCGGAATAAGGATTGACCTCGAGTAAAAAAGACTGTCCCCCCGGGGTTTTTGGCCTATTTAATGAAGCTATTTAAAAACTATTTAAATACTAAAATATGGCTGTGACAAATTTTCTTGTGTACTAATGACTGACGACGTTACAGCGGGTAGGTTGTGAAAGTTCCCAGACGGTTCAGGACGATTGAAATGGCAAGACCCTTAGGAAGTTGGTCTCGTTTGGAAGTGTGAAGCGTGATTCGATTTTTATAGGCAAAGAATGTGCCCGCATTGGCCATTCAGAGTCAAATCATGGAAGTTTATGGTGAAGAAGTAATGAGAAGACAACATGTAGCGAATTGGTGTCACTCTTTTCAATCAGACAGATAGGATGTTGCAAATAGCAATATGATAGGGAGCTGCCGGCTAAGTTCTTCCACGGCAAAAAACAACACGGTACGAATTGAAGAAATGAATAAAAATGATTGACGGGTAACTTTGAGTGAAATCTAGCCAGAGCTGGGACTGAGCTATAGTAGCGTGCAGAATATCTTTTCTGATGTCGGATATTCAAGACAATGCTGTGAAAACATCCACCAAAACGGCAACCTTTATCTACCGACGGTACTTAAAAAGTACCTATTTTAAAAATTACATAGAATAAACCGAATACTCAGATAGTACTTAGCAGGAATATTCATTTTTTTCCCACTTTTCCTGATATAGGCAGCACTGATTCTATGAGGAGCTTTTTCCCGGGGAAGGTGAATATTTTCTGAGAAATTGCTTTTTTGAGCCTACGGTTTTTTCAGTGGATTGTGGGTTGTCTTTTTTTATTCGAAAAGTAGTTAATGTAAAAAAGGTCGTTTTTTTATTTTTTTGAAGATTTTAAAAAGCGTTTGACTACTTATTTTAAGTGAACAGTGTATTTTTAAAAATTTTTATAGTTGAATATCTTAAAAAATTAATTAGCTCTCGTTAAATTTCCCAAAGATCAGTACTTTGAAAAGTATACCCCTTTATTTTTCAAGTAGTGATTAAAAAAAATATTGCATGAAAAAAACTGCCGTAAATCATAATGTGGTAGATAAAGGGTTAATGGACAGGGACCTGGTTTTTACCAAGACGGATTAAATAAGTTGGTTCTGCGTTGATGAGGGCTGCGGTAGCCCAGTGGTCAAGGTATAGGATCAGGTCAGGCATGTTATGAGTTCGAGCCGAGTACCACTAAAGACCCTCCGTGTAGGGCAGCAATGCACGTTAAATCTGTCGATAGCTGAAGCGTCCTCCCGTTGGTGTGGTGTGATAGTTAGGAGAGGAGGGTGCTAGCTCAGGTGTCGTCCACGTTACTTGACCATGGTTTAAAATTATGTGGTCCGTCGCCAAAAGCCCTCGTGTAGCTCAATAGTGCGACGTTAATATTCACTCAGTCTGCGTTCTGATACATGCCTAAATAGACATGATGATTATGTCAAAATGTGATACACACTTATGCCTTTTAATTTACTTTTGTATTTTCTGCCTATTTTTAATAAATATTTCTTTATTCAACTTGTAACCTTTTCTTCTGATCACCCTTCTTACATATGTTATAATTTGTTTTGGTACTGAGATGGTCCTTTTTTCAGGTGCTTGCAATCGTGGAAAGGAAGAGGAGGTTTTCGTACTTTAAACGATTATATTTATTTTACCCTAACATTAAAATAACGTCACGAAACTCAGCAAAAGATATAAGCAAGCGATCAAATAAGACATTTGAAATAGCCTGCTTTTCGGATTCCAGGAGGGACTTGGCTGCAGACGGAGCCCTTTACCCTCTGTCTTGTACTGAGACTTTGCTTGTTTTGACTTCTTGGTTTGGTGGGGGAAGAGTGTGGTTTGGAGGCTGGGCTTCGGCTGTTGGAGTTAAGGCTTTTATTTTCGCTAGCGAGATCTCAACCTTTTATAATCTTAGACGACAGGAAGCAGTCAAAAACGTATGATTTCCAGTAAAAGTTTTTCAGATTGAACCAAATACGCGGGAGATGAAAGACTGAAACATCCTGATTCAATAACACTAACCTTTCTATTTTTTGAGAGATATGGTTATTTCTCGTTAGGCGAGTAAAATAAAATCAATTATCACGTGAAGTCAAGTAGGGCTCAAGAGAGAAACTCCATTATGGATTCAGATCCCTCGAGAGAAAATTTAAGGGAATTATTACATAGAGAAAGAGAACACGAAATATATAAAATGCGTGTGTGTGGTAGGAAATACGGTGTCAATTATTTGACGGCATTGGCATTGTTTAATATAATCATGTAGGAAACTTTTAAAAAGGTTTAAGTGTGGTGTGAATTTATACTTGTGTAAAGGAAAAAAAATTAAGTTGCTAAATTATTAATTTACTTTAAAGATCTTTACCTAGTAGATAAATTATATGTTATCAAAAGCATAAAAAGATAATTCAAATTAAAGAATCCCTAAATAAAAATAATTGACCTGTTCATTGGATACATTAAATACTTAAGTTCGAGTACAATCGCGAAAAATATCAAAATTGTTTTAGCTTAAATAACTTATTAATTTTCTTAATTACTTATATATTTTTCATACCAGTTTATATTATTCATGATCACTGCAGCATAGTAAAGTCACGTGGCAGAAATGCGTCAATATTTTTTGTGTTAGGATATGTATTTTCCCCTTACAAATATTTTCTTTACTATAAAAATACATGTAAGAAAATATTCCTTTAAGATATACCGGCATTTAGAAAGATCTAAATGTTCACAAAACTGGGAGGAAAAAAGAAAATATTAATATGTGTTGCTATAGTAACGACACGAACTAAAAATTATGTTGAAAGAAAGAAAGATGAAATATTATAGCTATACAAAAATAAAACGTAGAAATGTATAAGACATGTGAAAAATCTCTTAGTTTTACAGGTGAGCAGTTTCTCTTGATTTTCACCGCTAGAATAATGTTTTATCTTTTTTGTGAAATAAAAGGACTTGGTTTTAATATTATGTTAAAAAACACAATGTGGGGTTTTTAAAATTTAAAGCTTAAATAAGCCTTAATATTTTCACCAATGGTAAAATACTTGAAAGCTATCAACAAGAAGAAAAAAAAAAACCCAATATTTTTGAAATTTTAAATTTTTATTTTACGATTTTTTTTGAATCATTTTTTTTTTTTTTTTTCAAAGGTGCGGTTGATAAATATCATTACAGACCTAGTACATTCTCCGGAAGTTGGTATCAGTTTTTTTGAGTGGATATTTAGGTAGATACCAATAACAGTCTAATTTTGACGCCCCTTTCCTTCCGAGAAAAAGGGAAACTTGAGCTCTGACGTGAGAAATTGCCGAGTTTGATTTTAACAAAAAATTCAAGCCAAATAGGCACTCAATGAATTTTTAACATGCTACATAATCATACTACATAGACGCTGTCAATTTATTGCATCATGAAAATCATCCACTTGGGATAGAGTCGAAACCGCAAACTAGGGCGTACAAGGCCAACGCCTAACCAAATACGCCACCTAGCCGGCACCTCTTTATTTTAATTCTATAAAAGCGTTAATGTAGAAGGTATTCAAAAAAGTGTAAATAAGTAAATTTATATTATTATATTTAAATTATAAAATGACAAACGCGTTTCAAATTGTTCAATTTTCTCTACCTTCCGTTAAAGAATTTGAAATACAATAGAGTTTTAAAAATATATAAATTATTTGGGTATTGAGTCTTTTAAAATGAATTCATTTATCACAAGTTCTATTATGATGTGAAACAAACAGTTATACCTAACTATCATTCCATTTTTGCTAGAATTGCGTATTATATTCGATGATTTGCTAATCTTTAATGAATGCATTATAATAAATGTGATATGTTTAAAAACAATTTTAGAAGAGTATTTAATATCGTGTAATCTGCTAAAATTTTTGGCACTTTTAATATCGTTTCTTATCATTTTCGTTTCTGTCTTCCTGCATTGAATGTCCCACTAGAGAGTTTAAAAATGCAAAATAACTGGAGAAGATATTTTTATTTTGTTTGATCACTCGTTAGCCTTTTTAACAGTACGGAATACTTTATTTTACAAAATAGGGGAAAAAATGTAACAAAATTTTGTATTATCACTGCTACACTTCTTCTTTGCATAAATTCCGTTGGGAACTTATTCCATTTTGTAACAATTTTTTTAAATTCAGGTGAAAAATATTTTATAAAAGAGATCCATTATTTAATATGTGAATAGTTTATACATAACACACAGAGGTTACTTTTTAAAAATTTATATTTGTCATTACAAAAGTAAACAAAAGGTAACTGATAAATTATTTTATCGAATTCTTATTTTTTATTAAAGAAAACAATGCGATTTTTAAGGACATGTAAAGAATAAATCTATTCATTCTAAAAATAATAATCTTTATAAATTTTATAGAAATGAAATTTATCTTGTAAAGAATTTTTAATAATTATAAATAAAGAGAGAAGGACAATATTAGCTTCTAGACAGTATATTTTATTAGTAACATTGCAAGTAATACAAATGTAGATAAAACTAACCATCTCATATGCTATAATAAATGTAGAGAAAGGAGCATATATATATAAGAAACAATGCATTTTTTAAAAAGTGTATTTTTAATTTCAAAAATATTTATTTGCTTAAAATTTATGCTTAACTAGTTTATATAAAGCACTTCTCCCATATTTCATTTAAATAATTAATTTATATTTTTTCGTAATTATAGTATTTGATATGAGTTTCAATTTAAGTTACTATCGGCAAATATTAATTCCAGAGTAGACCTCAGAGCTGTGAGTAAAATAGATACACGATCAGGCTACCAATTTATTTCATACAATTAAGAACTCTCACAATAAATTGGTCACTACATCGAAAAATAGACTCCTGATCTTAATTTCAACATACCCAGATCAATCCTATTTCATCCTGCTTTTCTTTTATTCCTAAGTATGTTCTCTTTTACCTATATTATTCATCTTTTAATTATATTCCTAAATTCTTCCCATTTACTACTCAATGATTGGTGGAGATTCTCACCTAAACTTAAATGCAAAAATAGCTGACTTCTCTGATCAGCCAATCACACAAGCTCCACTCGATACCAACTCATTTCAACTTTCTTACATCAAAATATTTTCTCTCCTAAACTCGGACTTATTTGTTGCAAGCGGATTCGCTAGGCATCTCTCCGACCACTCCTATCACAATTTTTTTTTTTTTCGATTCAAGATTTTTTTCATCTATTTTTATCTTTTTTTTAATCTTTAATTTCATTCATATCAAAGTAATTTTTTCTTTTTATATAATTTTCGTTAATTATATTTTAAAATTTAGATATTAATTATTAAAAAGGGCAATCTGAGAGTGTTTTAATGTCGTCTAAAATGTCCTGAAAGGAGATGAAAGTTCATAAGAACTAAATGCTCTGTCACCTCACCAAACTACAAAGTACTTTTAATGCAAAAACCCAAAATAAGATGACATTGTCATACAGCAGACATATTTTAAGGTATCCGACTACGTTCGGAACCGTGATTTTAAGAAAGCACATAAACGGATAATTTTCATGATATTTAGTGTCACTTAGATTGGAATACATTTATAATATTGTTTTAAGGACATTTTGACAAAAAAAAGTTATTTAAATACAATATTTTGGCAAAAAATTATCTTAGAGTAACCTCTTTCAAAATGTTCTCCCTTTTTGAAAAATACTTCGATTATAATAATATTTTGCCTGTATATAGCTCAGACCTCTGTACAGAGACTCAACTATGATGTTTGAAAAATTCACATTATTTTCAGAGTTACAACTCATTGAAATAATTATCGGCGTTTTCTTCTTAAAATTTCTCTCCTCTGTTGTCGTAAAACATGGATAAGCCCACTTCTAAGTTATATATTTCAAAAATTCTAGTTGAGCCTCTGTACAGATGTCTGAGCTATACACAGGCAAAATATTATTATAATAGAAGCATTTTTCACAAAAGGTGAATATTTTGAAAATGGGTCTTTCTATGTTCCTTTTTTGTCAAAATATTGTACTTAAATAATTTTTTATTTTAATGCTATTCTTAAAACAATTTTATATACATTTTCTAATCTGTGTGAGTGACACTAAATATCATAAATATTATTCATTTATACGCTTTTGGAAAATCACGCTTTCGATAGTAATCGGATAACTTAACATGCAATTGGAAAGAAAATGTGTTCGTATTCATCAATTATACTTGATACTACTAAAACAACAGGAAATTTACGGTGGAATACTGATGCTGAATTTATTAACGCAATGATTGAAAATTTATACCTTTTTAAGTATGAATAAAAAATTTTATCTACCAATAAAACATTTAAGATATAACGTACTATTCTCTTTTCAAATATCAGGACAAGAATTATAACGTCACAAAACAAAAATTTGGAGTATGTTGTTCCTAAGACACAAATACTTCATTGTAAAACAATAGATTTTAGAATATGATCCATGAATATAATTGCCAAATTGAATAACATTAACAACTGAATAGAAATAACAATTAGTTGAATATATCCACTAAAACTGTCAACACCTCTCCGTCTTCTAATCAAAATTTACATACAAAATACATAATTTGTTCGAAGTTTTATACATTCCTCAATATTTCCCCAAGATTTAACCCGGGAGAAGGCCCACACTCTATATTAGCTTTAGTGGTCGCGCGGGGTGGCGGAGTCACCCCAAATATTTTTATAATGATATTTATTGTCCAAGATAAAAATCGTTAGTTCAGTGAATAATTTACCTGAAAGAAAGTATACTAAACTACTTTTAAGGACATTTTAATTTCTTTTTGATAATTTGATAAAAAAAAATCGAATCAAACTGAACTAAAATGTTTCAAACGTGCGTGATTTTAATAAAAGATACAGATCATAGACATTTTTCACCAACATTACAGCTATAAAATCTACAGACTAAACTGTCCTATCTTGTTAAAGTTATTGTACATTTATTGTGTATTGTTTTTATAGTGTGTTGAGCTTTTTCTTGCTATGTCTTTTTGACAAGTCGAATTGTGTCTAATGGTACGCTTGGGCTTCATATCATGATGAAGCTTTTTATGTTACATTTGAAAATTTTCCTTTCAAATCAAAGGATTTTTGTTCATCGCTTTTCTCAAATTTCCTTTCGCTATTATGGTCAATATCCATCATTTCATGAGAATCTTCCCTAGATTGATCAGTTTAAATTCGCCAATTGCGATCACGTGCTAACACATTACTTTTCTTATATTCTATTCATTTACATCTATAAATCAGAATGAGTCGTATAACACAGCAATTAAAACCACAAAGTTATTCACAGAGGGAAAATGTAGCTTCTTCACATAAAATATTTTGGTACAAAAGTGGTCGCCCTTAGAACTCAGTCACCCCAAGTGCTTTAAGGTATCCGACTACGTTCGGAACCATGATTTTGCAAAAGCGTATAAATGGATAAAATTTATGATATTTAGTGTCACTTAGATTAGAAAATGTATATAAAATTGTTTTAAGAATAGTATTACAATAAAAACTTATTTAAATACAATATTTTGACAAAAAATCAACATAGAATGACCCATTTTCAAAAATATTCTCTTTTTGTGAAAATGTTTTATTAAAATAATATTTTTGCCTGTATATATATTCAGACCTCTGTATGGGGGCTCAACTAGAAGTTTTGAAATATATAACTTAAGTGGGTTTATCCATTTTTTTTACTACAACAGAGGGGGACTTTTTAAAGAAAAAAACCCCTTTAATAATTTCAATGGGTTGTAACTCACAATAATGTGAATTGTTCAAAAATATAGTTACTCTGTACAGAGGTCTTAGCTATATACGGGAAAATATTATTATAATAGAAGTATTTTAAATAACAAGAACATTTTGAAAAAGTTTATTCAAAGTTAATTTGTTGCCCAAATATTGTATTTAAAAATTTTTTTTTCCCAAAAATTCTAAAAACTTTTTTATATATGTATTCTAATGTAAGTGACACTAAATGTCATGAAAATTATCCATTTATCCCTTTTAAAAATCGGTTCCGGTGGATACCTTAAGAAAAAACGTTTAAAAAGAAAAGAAAAGAATGTAAATGACAAACACATTTTTGTTCCCATGAAGTCTGTCATATAGGAGGATTCTGACAAAGCCTTTGATAACAAATAAACAGTTTTTACAGAATTAAAAGTTTTGTGAGCCTGGGGTGAATCTGTGTCCCACGGAACCTTTTCCCGTTAACAACGAAACCTTGATTTTCAAAAAAAAAAGGGGTGTTCCCGCTTTTCCCCTCTTCTTTTTTTCTAATTTAAAAAACAGAAAAAAAAGGATCATTTCAAATATGATCTTTACGTTTCATCCCAAAAATACTTTCCTCAAAAAATACCCCCTACTTATATTTATTCTTTTATTTAAAATCACATGCTATTTTACTTAAAAAGATAATTCTGAGCAATCATTTTCAAAATCTTTGAAAGCGTTGAGTCTTTAATATTAAAAATTATATTTTACAAAATGCATTAAAATATTTTATTCCAGAGAAATTTTTCTTTTATATGGTAAATAATGAAATATTTTTATAAAATTAGATTTGAAATTTTCTTTATTTTTAATCTCACAATAAATCTAATATTTGAATCATATTTCATTCCTTATGCGAAAAATTAAATTATTTTAATGTAATATATATTTACTATTTTTTAAATTTGGGAAAACCCTTTTTTTTTTTTACTTTTGTGATCTCATTTAAATTTTAATTCTTATTCATGTTAAAAATAAATAATATACCCATTTAGATTTGAATATGAATTGCATATTAAAGTAGTTCATACAGTATGAATACGAAACAACAATTTTACTATAAGCCTCTCTTAGGAAATCCTCCTGTCAATTAAATATTCTAAAATTTAATATTAAATTTTTTAAAAAATTAAATCTAAAAAACTAATAACTATAAATGAAAATATTATTCCAAAACTAAAAAGAAGGAAAAATGAATTCAAAAAAAATTCATATTGAATTTTTTTTTTTTATAAATCAATTGTTCATTGCGACGTAAATTTTCCCATAGTTAAGTCAATATAAAAATAGAACAAATCTTTGGGAAAAAACTAAAATATTATTTGTTTTTGAGTTATACGCATTTAGGGTAATAGCTAGGTTTTAAAAATTATAGCAATGTTGCTATAATATATATTAAAACTGATACCGAAAGATTTCTTGTTCTTTTTTAGTAGCTATATATCTTCTAAATCTATAATAACCATAAAAAAAATGTTTGGGAATCGAAATAACTCTAGAAACTATGTCTAAGTGACTCTAAATATGTTAATAAATCAAAACTTCTACATTTTAAAAAAAGAGGAAGCCTATAAACCAAATAAAAAAAGCATACATGTCGCTTATTAAAAAAAAAAAATCTACAATTTTTTTTTTAAAATCAGTAGAAAAAACAAGATTAAATCAGATTGAAATAAATTATTTTTTTTAAAACCTTTACTTTTTTTTTAAAAAAAACTTTTAATAAAAAATAAATATGGAATTGATTTAATTCGTAATACATGTATTTTGTTGATGATCTGAATAGTTTTGGTGCTGTCTTTAGGGCCCCCTTTTTTTGGGTTCCCTTCCCGGCCTAAGCCGGAGGTTTTTTCATGATTCACGAATGATTACCGGTGTCAGACTTGGTTGAGTTTTTTTTTATTTGGATGGACTCAAAAAAATTTTAAATTCCCGAGAACGATTTCATCGTTAAAACTAAAGTGTCTCCCTCTGGGGGGAAAACGGGCGTCAAAATTAAGCGGCGTTTATCCACTTATATAGTCCACAAAAAAGTACCAGCTTTTGGGGAACGCATTTATTTGAAATGAAAGACTAGACCCATTAGAAAGAAATATTTTTATATCATAATATATTTAAGTAAAAAAAAAAAAAAATAATAATAACGTATATTTTAAGAATCTTCATTAAAATTTTTACATAAAATTTGACATAATAACATAACGTTAATTTTCCTGAAAAATGTTTTACAAAAAATTTTCATGTAAATATCAAATCAATAGTTTGCAAAAAATCGGCCCCAAATTATCTTTGATTTGCTAAAAAAAATATAATTTACGAACTCCCCCGTGCTTTTGTTGAAAAGAATGACTATCCCTCAAGAAAAGATTTATTCTTTAACGTTCATGACGTTTTGGGGTTTTTTTATATTTAATTTTATATGGTTCCAGTTCCCAAAAAAAAAAAAATTTTAAATTTTTTTTGGGACATAGTTATGAATTTTTTGCAATGATCCATTTGTGACATTTGTAGACAATAAAATTTCAAACAAGTTCCACCACTTTTGTCTAAAAGTACCATTTTTAAAGTTTGAACCCCTTAAGTTCTTCCGGCGCATATATATGTCTTGCAACCAGTGCGGTATGGGGCGTAAAACATACGAGCCTTTCCTTGTGCCACAACAGTGAAATTATTCGGAACTTTGAATTCGCAATAAAATCCTTGGAATTTTTTGTGAAAAGAACTTATTTCAAGAAAAATTTTCCATTTTTTCCCCCTAATACACCCTGTATGCGTGCCCTGTGAAAAACGGTAGCACTGGTTATCAATAACAACTTTTCAAACAGTTGGGGTTTAATTTTCAAAAAAATGTTTTCATTCAACAAAAAATTTTTTTTGCCTAAGAAGTTCATTCGAAATTCTTTGTCATATATTTCGAGATTATATTTAAAATATATATAAAAAATGTTTTTTAACATTTGCCTTTAAAATTAAGTTTATTTTTTTTGTTTTTAAAAAAAACTTTAGTAGCGGGATTATTTTCCTGAACGTCTGATACAGAATTTTTTTGGATTGTACTCTGTTGGAAAAGCTAATATATACTCTGAAAACAGAGCGTATCTTCGAAAATTTTTTACAAAAATTTTTAAGTTTAACTGAATTACAAGTTTCATTATACTTTTTTCAATTCAATAACTTTTATTAATATGGTTTATCTTCCTCAGTACAAACATTTTCACGATTGTTGAAAAAAAACTTTTTTATAAGCAATGTAAAAATTTACAAATTATTTCTAGTAAAAAGGCTTTTTCTTAATTAGGCAAACATTTATATGTACATTGAAATGTTTTCGACTTGAAAAATGAGGCAGCTTCAAGTTTAATCTCAGTATTAGTAAAAGTTTCTTTCTTACAGGGAAAAAGAACGTTTTTTTACAAAATCTTTGATTTATTGGTTTAAAAAGTTTTGCTTGAACCAAAGCATATGGTTCGTAAAACAGATTTTGTTCTAAAAATCAACCTTTTAATTTTTTTCAATAAAAGTCTTCATAAAGGGGTTTTTAAAAAGTACCTCCTAAAAAACTAAAATACACACATAAAAATTTAAAATACGTCAAACTATGTTTAGCACAAATTGGTATGGATTTTCTGCTATCGTGATTTATATTTGTAAAATTTCTTTTTTTTCTGAATGATTATTGAAAATTCCTGGGAAAATATGTAATTTCAACAATTTTTTTTGAAAAAAAAATATTACTTAATTCAAAAACATTCCAGCTTTTTTTTATATGCACAAATATCAATAAATAAAAAAAAAACAAAGCAAGACAGTTGGGGAAAAAATCTTGGGATTTTTTAAAAAAAAATAAATGAGTTATTTTTTTCTTTTTTGATATAAATTTTCATTTGTCATTAGAATTGTAAAAATAACATAAAATTTATTGTAACCTAAATTTTTTTCTTAGAAGTTTTATAAAGACAAATAAAAATTCCCGTGCACTACAAGTATCACACAGGGCTTACAAAGTAAGTAAAACAAACAAAATAAGATAATTAAAATAAAAAGTAAATAACAAAAACAAATAAGTTACAAAGACAAAAGTTCATTACAAAAAAACAATTATGAAAAAACCCCAATACAATGAAGTTACCAAAAAAAAAATGAAATATTTACAAAATCAAATCAATGATGATGCAAAAAAAAATGAACGGGCTTTACTTGAAACAAGTGAAAAAAAAATTTGAGGCCAGTTAATTTTAAAAACATGTAGTTTGATTTTGAGCGGCATTTTATTTCTTTCAAATTTTGAATAAAAAAAAAAAAAATTTCCCAAATTTTCGCGACATTTGCATTACAGTTACAAATTGGGAAGGAACAGGGTTAAATTTTCGAGGTACACTTTAAAATTACCATGACCTTATATCTCTCATATTTTATTTAAATATATGAAATTAAGTAAAAAACAAGTAATGGAAAAAAATAAGTCAATTCCTACTTAGGTCAACAAAGAAAAAATTTATTTCATCTACTTTTTATTAAATTGTTACAATTAATATAAATATATCTATACATATGACATAATTACAATATTAAATGACAAAGTAGAAAGCGATTTTCCTTAAAATTTTCATTTTCCTTTCTTTACATGTTGCTGGGCCTTTTTTGTTACTTTTATTCACAAAAAATTAAATTCTAATAAAATATAGGTAAAGCTAAATCCCCTTCTCAAAAAAGTCCATCCTAGGTGAAAATTGAACCGACCTTTTAATTAGAAACCAAACGCTATATATTGCGGTACAGGGGGCATAACGAAAATTTTCCTTTCATTTATATGGTGTTGGGTTCATTTTTGTTTGTTACTATTTATTATTTTTTTAATTTAATTAATGAATAAATATTTGAAAAAACTGTATTAACATTAAGTGTTATCCACTACAAGTTTCAAAACAATCCGTTTGAACTTGATTGGATGAATAAAAAGTATTTTATTAACAATTGAAAGTGAACAAGATACATACATATATATATATATATATATATATATATATATATATATATATAAGGGGGAGAGTAAACTCTGTAGAATTCAATAATTAAAGGGTAAAAAAATTTTTTTGCAATTTTGACTGATTTTGTCAATTGAAACACGTGCCAAAATTATTCCTAATTCGAATCTAATTGTTATGAAGCAAACACCTGGCTTTCTGCTCCACTAAAAAAGAAAAAAAAATTGCAGTTATAGAGATTGCCGAAGTTATTTATAGAAGTGAAAACTTAGAACGTTTAGTATTAAACTTTGAAATTTCATAATATTTGAATTAAAATTATCAACATGAATCTGGTTTTCACATCTATTGATACTCCGAGCAGCAATTATATGCATGTTTGTATGTTTTTTTTATTATTAAAATATATTACGGGCTGTACAAGATCATGACAAAATATAAATACAATTCAACTGAAATAACAATTAATATGCAATCGTATTATTTATGGATAGTATTTGTATTTACTTAAAGTATCCGGCTACGTTCGAAATTGTAGTTTTATAAAACCGTACAAATAAATATTTTTTAAAATATTTAGTATTTTTAGATCAGAATACGCGTATAAAATTGTTTTAATAATATTATTGCAATAAAAATTATTTAAATGCAATATTTTGGCAAAAAATGAACTTAGAATTATTCATTTTTAAAATGTTCTCCTTTTATGAAAAAACCTCTGTAAAAATAATATTTTGGTTAAATTTTTAAAATTCTAGAGAGCCTGAACTGGGGTTTTATAAAAATTCACATTATTTTCGGACTACCAATTGAAAAATTTTCGGTGTTTGTTTTTTTTTTTTTTCTCCACTCGGATGTATTAAATTATGAATAAACCATTTCTAAGAAAAATTTCAACACTCTAGTCAGACTCGCGGGCCCGAACTATATATAGGCAAAAAATAATTATTATAGAAGCATTTTTTTGATAAAGGGGACTGTTTTGAAAATATATAATTTTAAATTCATTTTTTTCATAAAAAATTTATTGAAAAACTTTTTTTTTCAAAATATGCTTAAAAAAATTTCATACGTGTCTTCCAATCTAAATGAATAAATATTTAAAAAAAAATATTCGTTTTACGCTTTTGCAAAATCACGGTTCGAAAGTAGTCAAAACCCTTTAAAATTTTAATGTTTTTTTTTAACATTATTTAAATTATTTTTATTGTTTTTTAATTACAACAAAATTAGACTTTTTGTATCAATTATTTCATCATCACGTGGAAGAATTTGTTGAGGATTTGATGCATAGTTTACCAAATTTTTTCATCTAATTGTTTAACATAACACATGAGCATATCGGGGCGCGAACCCAAAAATTTCCCTACCAAAAAAGGGGGCCCAACGCGGCTACAGAAGTTTTCACTTAAAAAAAATTACAGCGTTTGTATAATTATCTAAATAGAACAAAAGAAATTAACAACAAGAGAAGTAATTCCATATTTTTCAAAGATCTGTCACCCCCATTAATCAAGGAAACCCACCTTTCAGGTGTTCTATTCAAATGATTATCTTTTCTCCCCGGCTGAACAATAACCCCCTTTTGTTTTCTATACGTTATCGACAGATTTCTAAATCCTACTTGAACCAACCCTTTTTTCCAGAAGTTTACTCAAATGAAATTTTCGATCTTTTACTTTTTTCTGTTCAGAATCCCCCCGACATCATATTTCAATATTTAAATTCCATTACATGACAAAGCTTTTCAATTACCCTTTTATGCTGAAGATAGTAAATTATATCTTCTATTACCCCCACACACATCATCCATTTCCCCTTCTCTAGAACAAACCTTTACTCTGCCGTTTACTGAGACACCCTTTTCAAATTATACAAAATGAACGGGTAGCAATAAATTTTAGGGATCCATAAATTAACATGGAGCAAAAAGCGGGTGCATTATTTAGTCTCCGCGCTTTTGTGCTTGGCAGGATTCGTTTAATGAAAGTCAGAAACGGGATTGATTTTCCCCGAGCTCTTTTTTAAATCAGTAATAAAGTCCCCGGGTTTTTCCTTTAAAATGTCGATAGCTTCATCTACTTGACAAAACCGATCCTTTTTAAACTTGGTTTTTGTTTTTTTCGGGTTTTGTGAAAGGAGAATGCCTTGATGGCATGATTCACATTCCGGGGTTTGGGAAATTTAAAATTTTCCAGGGGATATTTTTTATAGAATTTGGGGAGAGAAATATTTTATAGTTCAGAGTGAAATGGATGCGTAATTTTTGTTGCAGGTTCTTACTTTTTGAATCATGTACAACTTTGGGTCTCCAATCCCCGGTCCGTGGATCAAAAACTACTGGTCCCCACAAAAAACTTTCATTTCCCTTTTATTTTGTGGTATATTTTTACGGGATTGGGCTACTTTTAATCACTTTTTATTTTTGTTAAATCACTTCGTGTTCATTTTTTTTTAAAACTTTTTTTATTTAAGTCAGATTAAATACAATTAAATTAAAATTATTCAATCAAAGCAGTTTAAAATATAAACAATCAACGTCCTTCCCCTCAGCGGGTTGCTGTAAAATTAATGAACATTGACTGCTCGGCGGCGATAAAAAGGTTGGGGAACACTGATGAAAAAGATCGAGACGTCTCTAACAGAAACAATTAAATGTTTATGAATATTATATTAGAACAGTAAAATACTGAGAACATATTTGGGGCTGTAATTACTTAAGCAAAAGTAATATAAATAAAAAAAAATAAGTCAATTTCTACTTAGGTCAATAAAACAATTTATTTTTATTACTTTTTATTAATTAATTACAATTCATACAAATAGATATACGCCTATGATAAAAATCACAATATTAAATGGCAAAATAGAAAGCGATTTTCCAGTTTCCTTTCTATATATGGTGTTGGACTATTATTTTTGTTTGTTACTATTTATTCATAAATTAAATTTAATTATTCCAATAAAATAGTATAATAAAAAGAAACAATATATTCTCAGAAATAGCGCCATCCAAGGTGGGGTTCGTGCTCACGAACTTTGGATTATAAGTCTAACGTGCTATCCATTGCGCTACAGCGACACAACGAGTGATTTTCCATATGGTGTTGGACTATTACTTTTGTTTGTTGCTATTTATTCATTAATTAATATTTAAAAAAACTGTATTAACATCAAGTGTCATCCACTACAAGTTTAAAAAATGCATTTTAACTAGAGTGGATGAACAAAAAGTATAATATTAACAAATGAAAAATTTGAATAAGACATATATATATATATATATATATATATCAGACCCCTGGCCTGCTGGTAAAATGAGGAGGGCATCATCTCTAAAATACTTCTTTATTTTGCTTCAGTCATATAAAATTCAACATGGCTGCCCTTTGGTGGGCAACCGAGTCGAACAATAAACAATACTTCGGCGAGGAGTCACGAGCTAAGTTTTCGAGTATGCGTTCTCTCTCGTCAGTGCTCGCTCCACCTTTAAATATGCTTATTTACCCACAAATCCTTACGCGAATGTAAAGAGTTCGAATAATTTGCATTTATTACTTACTTAATTTTGAAGTTAAACTTTCCAAACCTGACATATATGTATATATATATATATATATTAGGGAGAGTGTTAACTAATAGTAGGAATTGAAAATAACATATCTTCCACAACATTTCGAACTGTTTTCAACTGTTGTAGATAATTTAATATATTCTTATTTCTTATTAAAGCATAGTAAAAAAGTTATAAAAAAATATCACATAACTTTATGAGACACTCGTTTATAAAGCAGTAATGAGCTAAAAATCTTTAAAATGCAATCAATTTTTAAAAATGAGAACAATTAAACTAATCCACTTACAAATTTTAATAACTGAGTTTTTATTTTTATTGAAGAGAAATAATTAAAAATTATTTTTAATGTTAGTGTTTTTTTAGTTAGTTAGATTTGAAATTTATATATAATTAGTTTATTTTTTTCAAGTATTGTTTTCGTCTTTGTTTTTATTACTAAAACGTATTATTAAATAAAGTAGAAGTGCCATGCATTTTTAAAGTTAGCAAATAACTCGCTTTTTACTCTTGCCTAATGATTAAAGTTTCTCTGATTTAAAAATTTAAAAATGGAATAATACTTTTAGTGAGGTGAGGAGTGTATATTTTACTACAGTTCGTTTATGATATACTGTAGACTGTAGAAAAAAGACTTTTATGATAAGAGGTGTATCTATATATACATATATCAGGAGGTAAGCTGTTATCTCTCTCTCTCTCTCCGTCTATGTTAGATTGGTACGAATTTTCTGTAAAAAATATTTCAAAAAGCGTAAATAATTTATATCTGGATATATAATACGTTTATATTACAGTATGCTGTATTTATTTTATATTAAAATTGTGATATTCTCAAGAATGCCATTTCCTTTCCATTATAATGGCGTTTAAATGGAAAATTTTGGGCAAATTCTGGGCGAAAACCAAGTTGGTATCTTTTTTGGGGGAACCATTTTTTAAAAATTTTTTCCCCATATAGATTTTTCTAGAAATTAGTGGGGGCCAAATTTTTGACCAATAACGTTTTTCGGATCAAAGGTTATAAATAGGGGGGCCGCAAACCTTTATTTTTTTTTTTGGCCCAAAAGTCGCCCAAACATTAGGATTACTTCGGCTGCTGGTGGGAAATGAGGGGGTGCTTGTGAATTTTCATTTACATACTTGTTTTTTTAGACCGATAGTTGTGTCTGAGCGCCGTAGAAAGTGAAAGGTGTTATTGTATTTATTAAGTAAAATTTAGAATTTTTATCTTGATCTCAAAAAATTGTTTTTCTCAATAAATTTATTGCCCCTGAAAAACAGTCTTGTTTTTTTTGAGACTGATTTTTAAAAAATTTTTGACCCCCGTTTCCAATTTACTTTATACAATATCAAAAACCATCTGTAATTGTTGGGAATTATTCTTACAACTAAATGTAATAATAAGAAAAAAAATTTTCCCCCAATCATTTTAAAATCAAATGTTTCTTTTTTTAAAAAATTTCCATAAAAAAAATTCTAAAAAAGGGAAAATAAAAATTTTTTAAAATAATTAAAAAAACCCCAATTTTCCCAAACTATTTTTTTTTTTTTTTTTTTAAGATTTACAGTTGCAATTATTAAAATTTCCCAATTTTTTTTTTTAAAAGGGAAATCTACGAGTTAGGGTAATAAAGTTTTTTAGCATATATATTTTTAACATTTACATTGATATTTTAGTACCCTTTTTTAAACTTTTTAAATTTGGGTTTTTTACCTTTTTTTTCCCACTCCTTTTCACACCAACCCAGAATTTTTAAATCGCTTAATGTATTAAAAAAAATAACAAGGCAAACTCCGTTTGTATATGGTTTGGGTAATATGAAAAAAGGATTTTATTGAATCTGGTAGTATTTATAAACGCAAATTTGTGGCTAAAATAGAAACCCGTTTTCGGGAAAATTAGCATTTTTCTGTAAAAAAAAATCTGTATTTCTATTGATTTCTTTTTATGGAAAATAGTTGGCATATTTTAGAGATATAATGGGGGATTAAACCCGTCATCAGATTTTTTAAATACCCATCATAAAAATATTACCAAAGGTTTTGGGAATTATAATACCCAAATTAAGAGTGGGTTGCCTGAATGTGCGTGTATAATGAAAAATTTTTCCCCAAAAGCAAAAAAAATGTCTTTAAATATTTTGTTAAATTGATATGGGGCTGGGGGGAAAAAAAAAATTAACCCGAAATAGCAAAATTTTTTAAAATTTAATTTATTTATTTTTACTTTTTTTTTTAAAGGGAAAAGGGTCGACTATTTTCCCTTAAAAAAAAAATTTTTTTCCGCTATCTTTTTAAAACGCATCTTTTAAAATTTTTATCAGCAATTGAAGGGAATATCTAATTTTACAAAGCTTAATTTTACAAATACCGGGGGCTTCCAAATTTGGGATATTTATATTTTTTGGGGGGGGTTTGAAAAAATTTTTTTGGGACCCCTTCTTCAAGCAACCTGAAAAAAAGGGAAATTTTTTGGGAAACTTTGAATCTCATTTTGTATTAATAATATAGAAAGAAACATCTAAAACCTGTGCATAAATTTACAAAAGAAAGAACCCCCTTTTTTTTTCTTCCATTTTTAAGTACAGATTAAAAACTATTATTAATTTGGCATTTTCGGCGGAATTTTCATCCCCAAATTCCTAACTTTTTTCAACACCCCTTCTTTTTCGGGGAAAAATGGATATTTTCTCGTTTTAGTTGATTTTAAAGGTCATATTTTTTTGGGGGTTTTGGGTTTGGGGGCCCCTTCTAAATATATATTTTTGGATATTCCACTTCGGGTATGTCATACCCTGCGCGTGAAACTCCGTTACAGTTTTGAATGCATGAGCACGTTTTAAATATTCCTTATGTTATGGCATATTATTGTATTTGTGATGGAGAAATTTGATATTTAATTAATTTAATATATACAGTATTTAATAAATGTAGTACAACAGTATTTTCGGATGATGGAATTGCCTTCGCTGTTACGATGAGGAAGAATCAAATGATGAAATGTATAACAGTAAGTATGATTCCTCCACTGAAATCGATTCAGATTTAGAAGAGGGAGACACTGTTGAAAATAAATGTCTTATACGTTGAGACACAAAAACATTTAGGAAGAACGTAATTTTAAAGAAGACAATTGGTCTTATCCACACTTTCTGATGAACTTTTGAAAAAACACTATTGCTGGAACAATAAGAGAAAATAAAAAAGAAAATCCAAAACGTTTGAATTTTTAAAAAAGAGGGAAATTTTTCTCCTTATGGGTTTTAATGATTGAGAAAAAAAAAATTAAGACCCCGTGAAAAAATCGCACCAATCAAAAAACAAAAAAAGAGTATATAAGTACTAAATTTCCCTTTTAAAAGAACAAAAAAAACTAAAATTTTCGTGCGAAAAATGTAATAAAATATTGTATTTCCTTTTCTTTTTTTTTCCCCTTTTTTTTCTTTGATCACATTTTAAAGTAAAAACAAATGTAAACATCCTTGGGTATGATATACCCTGTGCGAGAACTTACGGTCGTTTTTTAAGAGCGAGTGATACCGGGTTAATTAATTTAAAAGGCTTCAAATTTAAATATTAAATATTCTTTAGTTTTCAGCGATAAATCAGAGTTTAAATTTTTCCTTTGTATTATATTACATTTACATTCAAGATTATTTTTAAAAAAAAACTAACTCTGAGAGAAAGCTATTCACAGCAAAAAAGGGGAATCAATGGTGTCGGGTTTTTTCCCGAAACCAAAAATAAATTTTAACGTTCACGTGGAGTCCCGGAGAGTTAGTAAATCTTACTTTTCAGTAAAACCGAAAGTTTTTAGCTTAACTGTCAAGCGGCTTTCAAGGTAATATTTCACGCGAATACCGAAGACGTAAAGGAAATAGACAAAAAGTATCTACCGGAAATAAACGCAGAAAATAAATACAGACCAACGCATTGCTTATATAAGGAAAAAGAGATACTAAAAGCAGGCTACTGTTGAAGTCAATATTACTACTGAGAACTAAATCCCCACAAATCAAATTTATTCTTTGTAAAATAACTTGTACATACCTACATCAGTTCAAATTATATAATTCGAAATATAAGATAAATATTCACTTCTTAAAAAAATATAAATAATCACAAAAAAAATCAAAATTTTCGATTTTTAATCTTCTTTAACCGGTGAATGAATTTTGCTATAAACTCATATTACAATATAATCTCAATTTACATTTATACACAAAATTATTTTATTGGGATTTACTTTAATTTGATACTCATGTATTATACCATCCACCAATTTCTTAGAACCTAAAGATGTCGTCAAATGCCACGATATGCAGCTATTAGGAGAAAACCGTTTTTGCGGATTCACCAAATTAATTATAACGATGACAGAATTTGGCGATTTTATTTAAATTGGCGACGCTTCTTTATTTAGTGAAATTGGATGAAAATATAACACATAAGTACCATTTTTTAATTTATTTATAAAATTAGTTTAAAAGCGCTTTTTTATAACATTTATGTAAGAAAAGTCGTACCCATGTTATGAATATTGAAAAAAAGTTTTGTTCAAAACATTTCATTAAAGATTCAATATATTAAATTAAAAAAAATTAAAAAAAAACATTTAAAAAGAATTTCAGTTATGCCAGCTGTAATAAATGAAAATGACATCTTAAAAACATTATAAAATTAAATTTTATAAATGCTTCCATTGTCATAAAAAAAACTAGTCTCTTTTAAAACACAGATATTCATTTCTCAAGAGTTATAGTGAAAGTTGTAAAAGTTTGTAAAGTGTAAGTTTTTCACGACTATCATTTTTGACAAGAACAAGATAAAGACTATAAGATTTACTTTCTTGGAAACTTACAACTTATAAGCTTGTGTAATAACTTTCAATGTGTGTTCGGGTAAGTTGACTATTAAGGTGGCACTATTTAGCTGCATGATGGGGGATTTTGGCGACGGATCACGTCATTTGGTACCATGGTTAAGGTATCCGACTACGTTCGGAACCGTGATTTAAAAAGTGCATAAACGGATACTTTTCATGATATTTAGTGTCACTTAGATTAGAATACATGTATAAAATTGTTTTAAGGACATTTTGACAAAAAATATTTATTTAAATACAACATTTCGACAAAAAGTTATCTTAGAGTAACCTTTTTCCAAATGTTCTCCTTTTGTGAAAAATGCTTGTATTATAATAATATTTTGCCTGTATATAGCTCGGACCTCTGTACAGAAGCTCAACTATGATTTTTGAAAAATTCACATTATTTTTGAGTTACAACCAATTTAATTAATGATCGGCGTTTTTTTCTTAAAATTTCTCCCTCTGTTGTCGTAAAACATGGATTAACCCACTTCTAAGTTATATATTTCAAAGTTTCTAGAGTTGAGCCTCTGTACAAATGTTTGAGCAATATACAGGCAAAATATTATTATATATAACAGAATCATTTTTCACAAAAGGAGAATATTTTGAAAATAGGGTCATTCTTTTTTTCCTTTTTCTTCAAAATGTTGTATACTTGAATAATTTTTTATATTGTAATACTATTCTTAAAGCAATTTTATATACACATTTCAAATCTAAGTGACACTAAATATCATAAATATTATCCTATGTATACGCTTTTCAAAAACAAAGTTCCGAACGTTGTCGGATACCTTAAGTGTCGAGTACGACACCAGAGCTTCCACCCCCTCTTCTAAATACCACACCAAAGGAAGAACGTTTGAGCTCTCATACAGATTTAACGTGCATCGCTCCCCTACACGTCAGATATGCAGCGATACTAGGCTCAAACTCATGACATACCGGCAACGAGTCCGTTGTCCTGACCACTAGGCTACCGCGGCCACTCGCTGTGTCAGGGAGATTTGAATTAAATTAGATGTCTTTTAAATACACATTTTAAAAACACGAAGTAAAAAATCTGCAATTTTTTATATGAAATAAACTACCATATGCTATATATGACGTATGTATATTACATTTCTAATATGTTAAGACTTTCTTTCAAAATGTGCTATAACGCATATGTTGATTGAAGTGTATGTGTGTGTAGATTTTTATTATTGCTATCTGTGGTATAGTTTATAACCGTCTTGAAATTCTTCATACTAATGGCATTTAACAGACTTAAAATCGCAGACTTAAAAATCCAAGTATTAAATTTCCAAAAAAAAATTTAAAAAAAAAAATCCTAGGCACAAAACATTTTTTTTTCTTTTTTATTATTTATTCTATTAAATTTAAAAATAATTTTAAACTTTTTCAAAATATCAACTTTAATTGTAATAATGAAACAAAAATTTTATTTTATTATATATTTTTACAAGAATATTAATGAATTTATACATATATTTATATGTTCATAAACACGTATTGTTTATATTTCAAATATTGTTTCATATCCTGTGTGACATCAGATGATACATTAAATCATTAACACATCATAACTAATGTTAAAATATATGACTCGTTTTAATTTTCTAATTTATGCCATTGAGATATGCAAAGAAATTTTGAAAACACTTAAATATTCAACTAATTATTGAGTTTATTCTCTTATTCATATATATATATATATATATAAATCTATAATATAATGCGTTTTATTACGCAATATATATCATATTTTTCCTTTACTGCAACATTTACAAATTTTATTCAAAACTGATCATCTCGAAGACGAAAATCTAACATGTCATTTCAGGATCATTTCAATATATAAGCCTTATCCTAACATAAACCGTAATTAAGATTGCCAGTCAAACTAGCACCAGAAATTGCCAAATGACCAATCGAAATTCAGATACAACAGACAGGCCCATTTGATAACCAGTGGACATGGATGCGAGTAATTAGGATCTTCGATATTCAATAAATAAAGGACTGCAACGGACAATTAGAAACAGATTGAATAATAAATTTGAAGGCACTAATTTATTGATCCCCTGAATAAGATACGTTCAAAAAGAAAGAATTATTTCGTCGAGTATATACAAGAAAAACTACTTTGAAGGCTCTAGAGCAGGGGTAGCAAACCTTTATGGATCAACGTGCCATTTTTTCTGAAGAAGTGTTTAATAGATGTATAGAAGTGCCATCAAATAATTTGATTTGTGATTAGTGGAAAAATAATACAACTAAATACTAAGAGCACACAACTCTGTTTACTACGAAAAAATACCTTTTGCACTGTATAGTTGTAAATTTTTAGATATACGTGTAATTCAAATTAAAATAACATAAGAGTGAGTTCTGTTGTTGAAGATTGCATGTGTGTAGATGACAAATAACTTATATTAGGATTGTAAGATGTTACTTTTAGTAGAATGCATGCTCAATTAAAGCCAACTGCCAATCAGTTTTTAATGAATTATTTTTGCTGTAGTTCACTTTTTTGACAAAAGGTTTTACTTCACAATGCCGTTTAACAGACGATGTTGTGCATACCACTATTTCAGAACAGAAAATACACCACTTTGTCATCTTTACTAATAATGTCATATTTCTAGATTCTCCAAATATGAAATTCTCTGTTACACTTACTATCTTATCCTTTTTATTCTTTTGCTGAACTAGCCATGTTAAATAAAACTTAAAAATCGTAAATAGAACCCATACTTTAAAATACAGCTGTGTCAATGAAATTGACTATGCTATGCGTAGACAAACTTTGGATCTTAAGCAATTGTAGTCCAAAACAAGGCAAGACAACAAATGAGTGTGCTCCCAGCCACACCGCAACCGATCACTCGTGTTTGTTCGGAATACTGCCTAGTGAAATCATTTTGATCGCTGGCGTGCCCAAAACATTGTTGCGTCTTGAATGGCAAGCGTGCCAATGGTTCACCATCCCTTTTGATGTTTTTTCGTATAAATATCTCATTTTCTGATTCTATTTTAAGTACTATTTTATGTCAAATGTATTTTAATGGAAATCTCAGCAATAAAATGATTAAATTATCTTCTAACTAAGTATGAGGTGATGCATCTGAAAGAGACCACTGGCCTATGGTTGGAACTTTTTGAAGCGAGCCTAGCGGAGGGTTAATGCCACACCCTGTAAAGCAACACCGAGCTATTGGCAACCATCCTCATAATTTTGAGCCTTGGTGGAGTGAGGTAGATAACACCTGAGCGGGCACCACTCTTCAAACTACCACACCATGCCAAGTGGAGAACATCGCACCTAGATAGGTTTAACGTGCATCGGTCACTCTACACGGCGTGTTTTCCGGAAGAATTACAGCTCGAATCGTGACGCTGGCGACGAAATCGCGATCATGAATCTATAGGTTATCACGGCTACTCCGGAAACATAGGAACATGGAACTTATTTCCATTACGAGCGTTAAATGAGCTTATCACAAAGGATTTTTACAACATAATTATTGTAAAACTTATTTCCTTCTTCAGTGTTTCGACAACTCAGGGTGGGCACAGGCCTTCTCAAGAAGCCTTTGTCATGCTAGACTTCTTCCTACTAATTTTCTCCAATTTTTAGCTATCAAAACTATTACATCATTTTCTAGGGCCATCCATTTTATATTTGACCTGCCTTTTCTCCGGGTCAATTGGTTGGGCATTGAAATTTTTTCGTGCTGTGATCTTCGTCCATTCTAACAACGTGACCTGCCCATTTAATTTGCTGCATTTTCATGAAGTTATCGAAGTCAGATTCTTGATATGAGTTATATAGCTCTCAATTTTATCTTCTTCATCTCGTTCCGTTTTCCTGAATTTCTCCAAAAATAAATACTAAAATCTTTTCGTAGACCAGTGTTTCTCAAACTGTGGGCGCGCCCCTAGGGGGCGTAATAATCCTAGGAGAGAGATGCGAGCATGTTGAAAAGTCGAAAACAAAAAATTATTTAAAAAATTATTAACGTACTGAAACTAAACAAATACATTCTGACATAGTACAAAATAAAATACTCATTTACACTATAATACACTTGTACATGTATCAGTACTTCACAATCTATTTTGTAATTAATTTAACAATACTAATTTAAGGACAAGTTTAATAATTACCAATGATCAATGATACCATTGGCTTGTTATATATAAAATTATATGCCAACGTTAACACTTAGCTTGATAATTTGTACGGTTTATACTTAATCCCTTAAATGTCGATTAACAATTACGTGATTCGTTCCCCAATGCCACCGTTTAGCGTATGGTGTATTGACTGGGGGTGGTAGAAAAGAATTAAATAATAAAATTCTCTGAAATAAGTAAATCCTTCACAAATACTGTCAAGGGCATTTTATTGCTTTCCAAAGCCTTCGGAATAATTCTATGAGTAGCAGCTCACAGAAAAGATCGTACTTCGGAAAGACATATATAAACGTCTGAAGGCAATTAACTCACTGGCTGAGTGAGACGTTTATATATGTCGAGGGACAGAAGAGGTTAAAGTCGTATTGTAGTTTTAGCGTCAAAGTATATTATTGAATTTAATATACATCATTATTGTATGGAGGGCGGCGCGATGCAAATTATGATTGATTATTGGGTCGCAAACATTGAAAGTTTGAGAAGCACTGTCGTAGACGCTTACCATGTTCTCATCTGATCGAAACATGGATCAAGTTTCACATGCATAACTTAATACTGATAGTAAGAGACTTTTATACGAAATAAGCTTTGTTTTTCTTTCGATTAAACTCGATTTCATATATTTTCGTGTTCCATTAAGGTGTCTATATTATAAAAACTTCTGAATAAAGAATAATTGATAAAAATTACCAGTACTGCTATTCTTCACTATAAACATAATACAGTAAAATTTTTATTTCATTCCCAAACAAACACTAATTTTTTTTCCTCTGAATTTCTACAGATTTTAAGATATTCCATACAGATATTATAAGAAAAAGTGTTGTTATCTTTCTCTCAGAATAAAAAAAATTAATAGGCTCTGGACGAAGCAGAAAACTGAAATAGAACACAATGTTTTGGTATCAACAAAGAAAAAGTTTGCATTGCTGGAATAGAGGATTGACATTCGAGCGTAGAAATAATGAGGGCCAGCAATGAATAGGAACCAGGATTCCTCTTTCTTATCTGGAAGTAATGCGTGAGGAATATTCGTTTTGCAAACAGGACAAGGATATCTTTCGGGAACAGGAAAGACTGCTATAATGATATAATGAAAATTTTGTTGTAGATGCAATTCATTTTTCTGTTGGAATGGTAATGAAGTAATGTAAGAATGGCATTCTAAACTTAAAAGTAGATATAAAAATTACTTATGTAAAGAATATTTCAGTTGAAAAGTTTTATGAAATATCTCAAGCGTGCGTAAAATGTTCCTTCGATATAAACTTTCTTTCATAAGAAACCCATTATGAAAAAAAGGTTATTCATAAAATATTTTCAAACAAGTTAGTTTGAATTTTTCTTTCTGAAAAATCAGATTAGGAGAGCAAAACCTTATCGAAGGACATGAATTTATTGTATGGTAACATATAACCACATGAAGTAAAATTGCATAATGGATTTCACGGTGTATCAGAAAATAAAATTAATTTGTAATTTGTTTCCTTCACTCTGAAAAATAATACTTATTTTTTTTTAAATAATTTCAAAACTTTATTTGATCACTTTCAACTGACTAATAATATATGATTTATCATTTATCTCTAATATATATAATAAGCAGTTATATACAATCATTTATACCTAATAAAATATATATAAAATTTTACTATGAATAAGCGCAAATATTTATATGCACGACTACATTAATTTGATTGTATTACATAGACATGGTGTCTCAGAATCTTTGGGGTAAACTTTAAGTGGATTCACACATGTGACGGCCTGTTATTTAAGCATTCTTAGAAAACAAATTTTGACGACCAGTAATGATAGAACTTTACATTTTTTATCATTTATTTATATGTATCTTAAGAATATGTATGAAAATTTTAGCCAAAAATATCTAATAGAAGGTGTGAGTTACAGCGCTCTGAACACATCCGCTTCGTAAAAATGGACGCTCACTTCCTCCACGATTCCGGCTGATTGGCTTGTCTGAAATAAAAATAATTAACGGCGTTTTAATCTCTAAACTTAAATGCAGCGAATGAACTATACTCAATAGAAAATATCAAAAACTGGAATTTTGGTAAACCTCTAAAGAAAAGTTTCGAATTTCATAGGGTTTTTTTGTGATGTTTTTGCTATGAAAATAGAAATATCTTGAATTTTGAAATGATCGTAGTTCATTTGGTCTGAATATTTAGGCTCAGTCTACCCTATAAAATTGAAGTCATTCGGTCAAACCGTTCTTGAGATATGATGAAGGAAAGTTTGAAAAACTTAGTTTTAAGAAAAACGCATTTTATGTTTCAAGTCCAATTAAAACTGTTCATCAGAACTTTGGAGAAAACAGAACTGCTTTACCGTAGTAATTTGAGCTTTCACCGCTCGCAGAAGAGTAGGAAACGTTTTACAGACATCTATCTGCCAGATATGGACTTGCTTTACGGATTCCCAGAAGGAAATGCACGAGCAGGAAAGATTGAAAGAAGGAAAGATTGTATTCCGCAACGAGATGCACGGACCACCGGATATTTGAAATTTTGCATCCTAGTTTTCGTGATTATGGATCATTACGAGGTAATTGGCTTTATGAGAGTGGACCACGCATTCCAAAGGGCCCACGGTATCCAACACATTTTATACTATGCATGGGACAAAATCCTTGGATACTGTTTGAAGGAATTCAAGTCCCACGTGATTGTCCTCACTATGCCTCCTATTACCTCACAATATTCCATATTCATACAAATTGTGATGTGAATTAGCAAATATCCGTGGTTTGGTGCATCTCTGTATTTACTTTCGTGATACAATCTGTCAGGTGTTTGGGTATTTCCTTCCGTCAATCCGTAAATCAAATGTATATCAGCCATCTCAGTAGTTTATAAGACGTTCCACACTCCTCTGTGGACGATGGCAGTTCAATTGATTGTGGTAATTCAAGTCTTTTTCTTTAAATAATCTTGTGAACAACGCCATCTCGTGCCGAACGAAGACATTTCCGACCATAGGCTGCTGTGCAAATCTTAACCCTTGTGATGCCCTCTACACCCTTAAAGTTTTTCCCAAGGATACTGGGACATCCTACATCAGGTTTCGCAAACTATGAGGCGCGCCCCCTAGGGGTCACGAGAATATCGAAAATAGAAAATTTAAAAAAAATAATTTACTAGAACGTAGTAAACAAAATACTTTCTGATATATAAAAAATACGCATTTACACTGATATAATTTATATATATCAGCTAGCGATATCACACTGCTGGCCACCGTAAAAGGAACAACAAGAAAGACAAGAGATAGCACAACAAAATTTATTTAGTAGATAACTTGTTGACCAAGTATCAAATGATTCAATTTATAGACTTTGCAAAGTGTGGTTTCTGCCAGAATCAGTAGCCAGAGTAGCCGCCATTGTTGGAGATCACTGCTTCCGCACGCCTCGACATTGATTCAAAGGGACTTTAAATGTGTTCTTGGGGTACAGCAGACCAAGCAGCTTAGACACATTGCCAAAGTTGATCTGGTGTGACAGCTAGGGGTGTAATTTGGGTCAATCATTGAGCAACATGGATTCGATGTTTTCTATCATCGAAAGATCCGGAGAGCGAGCCGGCCAGGGAAGCAATACAATCTGGTGATTGACGAAGACCTTTGGACAATGCGTGCCAAGTATGGTCGCGCATTATCCTCTTGAAATATGGCTGTGGCCAAGCCCTGAAGGTAAGGAAGGACAACTGGCACCAACACCTGGAGATGTAGCGCTGGCTGTTTAAAGTATTGGCAATGCGTACTAGAGGAGTGCAAGAGTGATATCCAATACCGCCTTATACCATAATACCCGGTGCAGGACCAGTGTGGCTGTGCATAACGCAGCTGTACAGCATCCTCTCTCCACGGTGTCTCCAGACTCGAAATCGACCATCGTCGTGTTGCAGACAGATGCGTGACTCGTCAGTAAAGACAGCTTCATTCTATTCTACCATCCACATCCTTCTTTCATCGCATCATTGGCGGCGGAGACGTCTGTGGTTCTGCCGTCAAGGGTAGACCAAGCAATGGACGTCTTGCGACAGACCACTCTGCTGTAAACGGCCTCGAATGGTACGCGTAGACATTGAATGATGCGTTACAGACTCAATCTGCTGTGCTATGGTTTCGTGAAGTGACTCAGCGACCCGTTACTGCCATGCGCACAATTTGCCTGTCCTCACGTGAAGTGGTGCACTGAGGAGGATACTATCGACCACGTCAGCCGATTGTATTCTCCTGAGTCCAATGGTCACATATCCGCATTATAGTTGTTTGGTTTCGTCCAACACGACTACCGATTTCCCTGAAAGATAGGCCACTATCCTGCCTCTGTCGAAATCGGATACTTGATCAAAAGCTGATTGCTGTTTTCTAAGAGACATAACTGATTTTTTTTAAAAAAACCACAAGAAAAACACAATTGCCGAACTTGAATTCGTTGAAATCTCCAAGCTTTAAATAGTGCTTTGAGGTGGTGCCACAGGCGCGCGTGAAGTGTGTCTGCGCTGAAATTCTAATCATTTTTATATCTCACCTCCGCTAATGCATGTTGTAAATTTAATGTTATTTGCATGCTTCCTTCAGGGTGTTGCATTTACGGTGGCCAGCAGTGTACTTTATTAAAAATAAAAGTTTCCACTTTGATACGTTCATTGACTATCTGAGAATATAACAAAATAAAAAAAAAATTTTGTTTGATTTGCTGTAATCCCATGATGGGAGATTTTTTTATTACGTTTTCTTTTTAAACCTAAAATTCTACTCTTTCAGAAAAAGCAAAACTCAGATCCAGAGAAAAATTCTAGGAAGATAAGAAATTCATCAATTTTATCATTTTTGAATGACGTACATTAGCTGAAGAAAGAAATGGAAGACTTATTCACTTTTCATTCAGGAAGCAGTTTTGTGTCAGTCATCATCGTTTTCATCGTTTGACCTTAGAACTTATTGGTATGATAAGATCAGTCCCTTCTATTATATTTTTGTTTTTCATTTAGGGAAGTTGTAAATAATGTATTTATTCCTGTTGTGCTTCTTTCCATTTGAAATAGTTATATAATATTTGAAAAAGCACAGAGAGCACTTTAAAGGATTATTTGGCTAAGATTTATTTTTGTGGGTATTCTGAAACATATAAAGGATGATGAAATATGCTTGTTACTCAATTCTTTTTTTAAACTAACATCCATATCTTTATATTGAATACACTTTTAATCCGGGAGCGTTCGCACGGGGTTCAAAGTCAAAGGACAGCAAAACTACAATAATTTAAACAAAATATGATGGTTTTGTTTACAAATATCATTCCTGTAATGTTAGCGAAAAGTGTCTGTGGTTTGTGTCCTTTATTAAGTTTACGTACCTTTGAAACATTTCATTTCAGTTTTAATGTATTTTTTAAATTATCAAAGAAAAAATGAAAAGTCCATGAAAGTAGATAAGTATATATTTCTCTTAGTTAAACTACTCACTGAAATTATGATTTTTATCGTGTACAATAAAAATAATTGTAAAAAGAAAGAAAAAAAAACATTGGGGTAACTCAGTCACCTCGCGCGACTGTTAACATTAGTATCTACTGCGCGCCTGCTCTCCCGAGTTAAAACGTTTTGAAATCTTCTCGCTTTAAATATTAATGCCAAATGTGATGGATATGATAGAGAGCAACATAGATTAGACTCTTTTTCTTATGACATATATACTTTTAGAAATGGATGACGGAGGAAATAAATTTTTAATTAAATATCATTTTGCAAACTGTTCCAATTTAAAAATTAGAGAAAAGAAAGATAATAACTATCCTATTACTTAAAAGTAACAAATATACAAAATTTAATACATATCTGGTTAATTTGTACGGTTTATAATTAAGATCGCGTATAGAAGTTTTAGCTCCAAAGCTCGCATTATTGTTGTACAAGGAGAGCGCGGTAAAAATTATTATTGAAAATTGTGTCGCCAATAGTGTAAGCTTGAGAAGCACTGCCCTACATAATAAATCTACAAGATTTAATACGTAGATTTCAATGTATGATTAACAATTTTAGAAAGTTGTTAATTATAGTATATACATCGGGTTGGAGGGAAAGTTCTGTCGTATTTTAAAGAAAACATTTGAATGCATTTATAAAAATATGCGTTTAATATTAATCAATTATATATGTTCCATTATTTGTTCCCAACTTTTGCCATCTTTCGGAACATAAAAATTCTTTTTTTGTAGAAGTTCTCGCCCTTTGGGAGTTAAAAAGTCAGCAACTGCCTTAGAAACACTTTCAAAAGACTTGAATTTTTTCCGTTAGATAATTTGCAGAGATCTGAAGAATAATAATCAGATGGTGCAATGTCAGGCGAATCTTTGGATGCCCAAAGGACTTCCCACCCTAACGTATTCAGCTTTTGTTGGTCACCATTGCAGTATGTGGTCGAGGTTACCGTGGTGGAACACTTTTCCCTTTTTCTGGACCTAATGCTGGCCTTTTTTCTTTGATAGCTGCATTCATTTTATGCAGTTGACTGCAGTAGAGACCCCGCGTTGAGGGTTTTTCCCGTTTCAGCAACTCTTGTAACGGGACCTTTCTGCCCACCACAAACAAAGCAGTACTTTTCGTTGATGGATACTTGGTTTTGCAACTATTGCTGATGATGTTCCTGGTTTGCAGTAAGATTTTTTCTTTAATATTCTGGTAAAGAATCCCCTTTTCATCTCCAGTAATCAGTTTGTCCAAAAACGGCTCCACATTATGTCAAATGTGATGAACACATTCTTACACGATCAGACAAATTCTTTTCCGTTAATTCATGTGGAACCCAAACACTTAGCTTAACACCAAAAACCCAAGAGATTTAATGTGATCTCCAACAGTTGTAGGGTGAATGCCAAACTCTTCTGCAATTTCTGACTTGTTAAATGTGGATTATTTTCCCAACATGGATCACAAAACATCATTATCGATCTTGGATGGTCATCCAGATCGATTATTTTCTGAGGCTCAGTTCCCCCGGGGCGAAATTTGCAAACCTTCTTTGACAAGTACGGAAAATTTACAATATCTTTTCCAAATACCGCACATAATTTTTACATGCAACCGATGCGTTACCCTTTTGGAATTCATAAAAATGCAGTGTCGTAAATGCACTTTATCTACTGACACGGTTTTCACATTAAATATTACAAGTAAATGATGAACGGTAAAAAAGGACTCTTTTTATATTATACAACATCTGAAAAAACAAAAGAAATCCGAATGACTCACTAGCCAGATGTTTTTTTTTTTTTACAACAAAAATCACCTGCCTATTTAAAATACCACAGAACTTTCCCTCAAACCCAATTAATTTAAAGATTTCAATTTATTGTTACATTTATTTACTTGACGAAAACTGGATGCGTCTATATAATTTTATGTAAAGTAAAATTTGAAGGCTGATTTGTTACATCATTATTATGAAATTTTCAAAACGAGAACAATGTGTGACGTTTATATAATATATAAGAATATTGGCTTTCATATAATGTATGAGAACAATGATTTCCGTATTATGTATGAGAATGATGATTTTCAAATAACATATGAAATTATAGGCTTTCACAAAATATCAAGAATAATGACGTTTATATAATTTATGAGAATAAGGGCTTTCATATTATATATAAGTATTATGACTTTCATACAAGTAATGAGAATAATGGCTTTCATATATATAAAATATGAAAGAAAACATCATCTTTTTCCCAAAATAATGTCAAAAATCATATTTTAAATCCAAATTTTTTCTTATAAAACTATGTATTATGCAGAGAGAAAACGTTTCTATACATCTCCTTATACATGCATATGTACTGATTAGTCTAGTTCAGTTACCTAAGCTTTTGGGATTCATCTGTTGCTTTATAACCCCAAAAAACGCAATAGCCCATCAAAAAATAATAATATTCATATTAATAACTTTTATCTCTCATATTTAACTTGAAACTTGAGTTAAAAAAAAGATAAAAAATAACGAAAGGATAAAAAAAGAAATGCCACATAATTGAACTAAGGATTTAATTATTTAAATTGCTGTAGATATAGTTAAAATTCAAGAATTTTATATTTAAAGGTATTTGAAGACTACACCTCAAGTATATATGATTGTATAGATACTGACGTATTACACTGTGTGCGGATGTGTGTGTGTGTGTGATATGAAATACCATTATTAATTTTTTCTTCCCTTAAGGTATCCTACTACGTTCGGAACCGTGATTTTAAAAAGGCCCATAAATGGATAATGGAGTTTTGAAAAATTCACATTATTTTCAGATTTACAACCATTTGAAATATAATTATCAGCGTTTTTTTTCTAAAAGTTTCTCCCCTCTGTTGTCGTAAAACATGGATAAACCCACTTCTAAATTATAAATTTCAAAAATTCTAGTTGTACCTCTGTACAGAGGTCTGAGCTATATACAGGTGAAATATTATTGTAATAGAAGCATTTTTCACAAAAGGAGAACATTTTGAAAATGGTTCATTCTATATTCATTTTTTTCCGAAATATTGTATTTAAATATTTGCTTGTTTTTTTTCAAAATGTCCTTAAAACAATTTTATACATGTATTCTAATCTAAGTGACACTAAATATATTAAATATTATCTATTTATACGCTTTTTCAAAATCAAGGTTCCGAATGTAGTCGGATACCTTAACAACTAATAAGAACAAAAATATTTATATTATTAAATACTGTTGTAAAAAGCACATATATACTGCTATGTTGTAAAAATACGTATTGTAACATCGTAGAAAAACTGATACTGTGTTATATAGAGATTTTAGTCATAACGTCGACTTTTCCGGACTTTACCATATTTAAGCGAAATCTCTTTGGATTGGTTCTTTAAATGTGAAATAGACCATATTTGTCTAGGCTAGACTTAACTTACAAAAGAATGTGTGTATGATCTACAATAAAGTCTGTAAATGCAAGAAAAGGGAGAAAAAGAGCTGATATGATAAAGAAAAGGTTTGAAAATAGAGAAAGACAGCTAGATCAACCCGAAGGCATGTCACCGCATTAATCAAAGACAGGAATCCTCAAGGGTGAAAAGAAAGATCATTAGGATGCCTGGAGATGGAAATTCACATACCTAAAGAGAGTAAGCTCTTGAGCAGAGGAAATCATATTAAGAAAGTCTGAATTTGCTACTGTTGATATATCATCGAAGTTTTAAGCATTGCTACTATTATTGTAATTATACATTGAATTTGTTCACCATATTTTATCACAATATCTGTTATTTATCAATATTAATATATTAATAATACCGTAATATTAGCTATTTATAAATATTAATATGTTTATAATATCACATAATACAGGGTAACATTTACTTTTGCTATTATAACATTGCCATTATAATTGTAGTTATGTACTAGATATTTCAACACATTTTATTATGAAAGTAGTATGTATTAATAATACCACAATTTTGATTATTTATAAATATCAGAATATTATTATAATAGCTACTCTAATATTGTTACTATTTAACTTTTAATTTGTTCATCTTTTTTTATCACAATAATAGTTGTTATTTAATGCTAATATATAGATAAAACAATATTGGTTACTAATAAAAATTCACATTTTTATAGTATGATCATATACTGGATGACATTACAAAGAACGAAATACAATTATTAGAATATTTAATAATATCTATTGACTAAAAATGGAACTTGATATATGTTTGATATATGTAATGTATATAAAGTTTAATGCAAAACATGACAGAATTAACTTAAAAAAAAAAAAAATAGAAATATCAAACGGGAAAAAAAAAAATTAGGGATTATTATTAAGGTTTTAAAACATGATACTTCTAACTAGAATGACGGCATATGTTAACCAATAAAAAATATGAACCCATCTGCCCGTATAATAATACACATTTGGTATCTGTTATGCATGCTATCCACCAAACTTTAATGCCTGTGATAGCGAAGTGGTCATAGTCACAAACTCGTGGTCGGCGTTGTCAAATCGTGGATCAGAGATCTAATGCCCCCGAGAAGACCCACCCTGGGGTTGGGGCAAATTGAATCTGTCGAGGTTCAATATCCTCTCGTTGACAAGAAGTAGAATTTGGGAGAGGGAGGTAATCCAGCACAAGTACTGTAATATCTTCTCATTAGTAGAACTATCCCACAATACTAGTCAAGATTGACGTACGGGACACCAAGTTGTTCCGGATGGGACATTGTATCTCCCAAAAAAGACCAGCTATTATTGCCTGATGCCTAGGGCATAACACATGTAAGCCGTTTCAGAAAACGGCTTTGATGTCATAACACCTTTTCTTTCGACAACAGCCAGATGATCTTCAGTCTCAATGTTTTATAGGAAGGAAGCTCAGGTAAACAGCATTTATTTGTTGGGTTCCCCCTCACACAAATGAGTCGCAAACGGCTTGAATGAAAATGAATATCGGTCAATCGTGACAAAAACACACCCTCAGTGTCAATGGGACAAGGCGTTTTATAGCCCTCTAGAGAGTAAACAAAATAAATGTCGGAGACGGAATCAGACGTGCCAGCCTATTGTCTTCAAGCACCAATGGAGTGGGACTAAAGTGAGAGAGAAGTGTGCAGATCTGTTGCTCACCAATCAGAGGTGATAGGGGGATTGAAAGTGACCCGTTCAGGGAGTTTAAACGGTCAATTGACTCTCGATCTCATTCAGTCATAATTATTACTTCACTTTTGAGTTTGTTTCCCTTCGAAGACGCTTGGTAGAGTTTGTGGGTGCAGCCACACCTCAAGGACCAAGGGAGATACACTTTGCAGACTTGTGAGTGCCGGAGTCGGTATAACAACAGCTAGAACAATCTGACTTGGAACTAGAACTTTTCTACAGCAAAAATCTGTAATTTGACAAATTAATAACGAATAATTATTTAATCTAGAATAAAATTTATTTCAGGCAATTAAATGTGTTATCCGTCACGCTACCATTTTACGAAATAATTTAAAGGGTCACGTCACCACAGTACCGTAATCGTCAATTGATTGCGTTTAAAAATTATGCGGTTCATCGAAAATAGCCCTCGTGTTCTCATCAGAGTCCGTCCTAAATTATAATCAATTCAAAAACAAACCATTAAACAGTGAAGTATACCTGGATATTATCTCGCTACTCTCCAATTTATTTTTAATGCCAAATTACGGGTTTAGTCCTTGGAAGAAACCCCGTTTCTAGCCAATCAATTTCAAAAAAAACTCTTGGCGTCCTTTTAGCCAACTAGGTTCTTGTTTCCAAATTTAAACCAATTTTACGCACCCCCTTCCAATCCTTGTTTCAAAAACTTTTTTAAAAAAGGTACATAACCCCATCAAAAGCTTTTTTTTAAAAGGTATAAGGGGTAATTATGACTTTTAATTTAAAAAATTTTTCTGAAGAAATTTTTTCCCCAACTTTAACACAAAAAAATATGAAATTTGAAATTTATATCTAAGGCTACTAATAAAAAAAACAAGTACAATTATTTAATCTTTTTGGGTTTTTATGGTGTTTGTTTTTTCATAAAGTGAATTATGAATCAAGATTTAATTTTTTTTAAAAATTTTTACAATTACCCTGGGTTGGAAAAACTTGTCTGAACTTTTATTTAAATTTTAAAAAATTAATGTTTAGACGATTTTTTAAGTTAAACTTATTTTTAAAAATTTCTAAGTAAATTATTTTGTTGTTTTCTTCTCGAAATTAAAAATTTAAAAAAATCATTCAAATTACGTTTAAGTTTCCCCCCAATTAAGAAACCAACACCAAGAAAAAAAATCAAAAAGGAAAAAACCCTTCAAAAAAACAGGCAGGAAACGGGGAAAACCCTCCCACATACGTTACCATATTCCCTAAAGTGATCACATAGTATATGTGATCATGGTTCTGAACGGGTTAAATCAAGTGGACATTTCAGCTATCCCTGCTATTATTTTCTGTAAGAGCATACATTGTCATCTACGAACATAATGTCTGGTCTTAAAGGCTTTCTTAATTTTAAAGGCTCTACTTCCAAATAATTACATTATGTTGTATTTTTATGTTGATATTAACTGTAAAATACAGCCCTTAATAAAATTGGACACTTTTTTCTTCTTATCAGGGTCATCACGTTTCCAGAAATCAAAAATCGACAGAAGGACATTATCTTCAAAATGTCAACTTCGATCAAGCGTTTAATCAAAACTCTGGAGGTTTCAGAGGCAATCAAAGAAGTTAGTGATTATTGACATTGTTTTCTCGTATGAAGAACAAGTTTTAAGACAAAATTCTGCTTGTCTCTTAGAGAACTGTCAGAGAAATAGACAGATTAATGGAATTCTGAGATTCAATTGGAAAAAGAAAAATGTTGCTTCTATTCACTTAACTTCTTTATTGTTAAAAAAGGCTTAAAGATCTAAGAGAACATCAATTTGTCCAATTAAATGTTATAACCAATTTAAGATCCAAGTGAACATGAATTTGTCTAATTAAATGCTATAACCTATTTAAGTGCCAAAATACTTTAATACTAAGGTAACGAAACATGTTCGGAGTATTTTTTTGAAAAATTGAATACTAAAACATCATAAATGCATTTTTAGATATCAATTCCAATAAATACTAATATTTAACTATATATAACACAATATTATAAAAAATATCTAAATTTTATAAAAATTGAAATTTATAAGTGAAATTTTAGCAATAACTTTTGGAAAACTTCAAAGCAATTAGAGAAAAAAAAAGTAATAAATTTATATCAGTAACTGAATTTTTAAAACAAATTAGATTCGCTTATCTAGAAAATGTACTAACATTTTATTGTTTTGTTAAAATTTTAGAACTGACCAGGTAATTATTATAAAAATGAGACATTCTTATTGAGAGCATTATTTAAATAACAGAGAGAGACTGATAACTCAAAAAAATATTCATACAATATTTTAGTACATTCTGTAAAAAATAATATAAATATCAGGTACCAAAACCTTTAAGCATTTATGACATTTTTAGTTATCAGACTCTTCATGATAGAATTTGAACAATTTAAATGCCAAATTCTGGTAGATTAAAGATACCCTTCCACTTATTTTAATTTTATAAAATTGATTGTAACTAGACCTCTAGGAAGCGTAGAAACAAAACAAAGTATGTTTTCTAAAGTCATACGATAACTCTATTTAATAAAAGTAAAACAAAAAATATATGTTTTAACAGAATATGGAGAGTTTAACGTGTTTAAATACCTTTTAAATATCGAATTTCAAAAAATCATTTGATAAATTTTGATTAAACCTGATCCTAGAGGATTAATAATAATTAAAGTTAATTATTTATTCTGTCTCTGAAAATAAATGTTATTGTTTCAATTTTCAATTCCTGATATTAGCTTAGGATTATATCTTAAGTTATTAAAACAACAGTTGAAGACTTTCGTACTTAAATTTAACATACACTTTTTTAATGAAAAGATTTACTGAATATCATTTGTCACACACACACAAAAGTAACCCGACTCCTGCTTTCTTATACATTGCATTTCATGATAAATATCTTCGTAATGATCCCTTGAAAGAAAAGAAATTATGCATCTCATTTACAATGCATTGCGTAAATGTGAGGATAAATTATCTGGTGATTAAAAGATTTAGGAGATTAAGCTTTAACTTCCGTTAAGAATATTAATCAGACCATACTAATAGAATTGCTGAGTTCAAAATGACGTGATTTAATCAGTTTCAAACTAGTACTTTAACTATTTAATTTTAAACTGATCTCAACGAAGCAATTTCCACAAATTATTGCCAGAGTTTAAATCAGATATACTTCTACATACACTCTGAATTCATCTATTTAGCATTAATGCAGTATTTCTCTTTTTGTAGACTAGAAAATTCTATAACTTTTAATGGTAAAATATGATTCTTAAAAATGTTTGTATAATGTTTTACCTTTATAAAGAGTATGTATTGGTTTAAAAATTAATAGTTTTGTATGTATAATTAAAAGTTTTGCAGCATTCACATTCGGCCTTTCAATTATTTTGTATTGAAACTAAAAAAATAGTTTTTGAAAGAGTTAAAAAATATGAAACTTATTTTATAGTTCTTTAAAAAATTAGAAATAAAACCTGAATTTATGAAGTTGATACATAATAATTCATATTGTTTCCCAAGTTAGCGAAAACTTCATTGTATATTAAACTGAGGCTGATTGAATATTTATTTTACTAGGAATTTGGTATTCTATACAATTTTAGTTTCTTGTATAAAAAGTTTCCGAGAGAAAAATATTTTAATTTAAATTATATAATGAAAGTGCAGAGGATATTATCACAATTATATATATATATATATATATATATATATATATATACCATGATGAAAAACCAACAGGGTACAAAATGTCATAAATTTCGATAATCCATCTTTAAGTCATTCTGCCAATGAAGCGCATAATTTCTAAATATTTTTCATCCAAAAAAAAATTACCAATTTTGTCAATGCTTCGTTTCCTCGTATTATTTTTTTTTCTTTCTTTCGTATTATTCGGGTAAAGTTTTATTTTCTAAGAACAAGGATACAAATTTTGGAAGAAACTCGCAGACTTTGGTAGTATAATCTTATTAATCATGAAACTGAAAATTGCAACTATTACTTATTATATTTGCTTGATTGCTCATTATTGCCACATTTTGAAACTAGAAGACGGTAATTGGGGACAGACACCGTAATTTTAAGCAACCGTGGGGACAGAGGACAACATCTGATCATGCATCTCACTCTTCAAGCAATGTCTACACGAAGACTTTGAAGTTCGGCAGATTTAACCCAGGAAAAGGTGCGCATTCGATACCAACGTTAGTGGGCTCGCTGGGTGACTGAGTCATCCCAAACGTTTTTTTATTGCTATTTTTATCGAACACCATAAAAATCATAATTTCAGTGAATAATTTAGCTAAGAGAGAGTAAGAGTATTTACCTACTTTTAAAGACTTTTCAATTTTTCTTTGACAACTAAAAAAAAGACCAATCAAACTGAACTAAAACGTTTCAAACGTCCGTGGTTTTAATAAAGGACACATTTCGTTAACTTTACAGACATTATATTTGCAGACAAAACTGTCATATTTCGTTCAAGTTGTTATAGTTTTATTGTCCTTTGATGAACGAAAACTAGCAGGTGTAACCATTTCTTTGTGTCTTTTTGACAGGATGCAGAGTGTCTTGTGATATATTTGTGACTTCATATTTTTCTTGATTGAGTTTTACGCAACTTTTCAAAACTTTATTTTCAACTCAAACGTTTGATTTGTTTTCACCACTTTTCTCAAATTTTCTTAAATTAGAGATATATATATATTGTTTCATCAGGTTCTTCCTATGATTGATCCGTTTCAATTTCATCGAATAGTGATTGCAGAGATGCCATTTTTTGTTTTATATTCTGCTCATTTACATTTATAAAACATAATGAGTCCAACAACAAAAAATTCAAAACCATTAAGGCGTTTACAGGGGAAAAATGTAGCCTTTTCATAGAAAATATCTTGAAAAGATAGTGGTTGCTAGGGAAACTCAGTCACCCCTAGTAACTTGAAGTTGTAAGAAAACCTTTGTCGTTCTCAAAAAAGAGGGATATATGTGACAAATACAATTTAATGCCCCTTAAGAGTGTCATATAGGAGGATACTCTGGCAAGGTCATTGGTGGCGAATAAACAGTTTTATACCAAAATTAAATATTTCGTGGTCCTGTGGTGACTCTTTGGCCCGCACGACTCTTTCGGGTTAACGCGAGCACATCAGCCCTTCCAAATAGCAGATCCTTAACTGAACAAAGATTTTAACACACCATCCGATATTACCAGACACGAGCTAACGATCCTAACTTCTTGTTTACCGCAGCCACTTCTGAATTAAGAAATTAGTGTATACACGCGGAATATTGGATTGAATAAGGAACTTAGTAAAACAGCGTATACGCTCAGAAAAGTATCGCTTCCTGAATCTTAGGTAGCTTAATTTATGTGGCGCCAGAATGAA
>BMAV01001063.1:81026-94787 GCA_019973955.1 Trichonephila inaurata madagascariensis
ATTAAAATTAATATTAATTTATTATTAAAATTAATATTAATTTATTAATAAAATTATTAATTTATTAATAAAATTATTAATTTATTATTAAAATTAGTATTAATTTATTATTAAAATTAGTTATTATTTATTATTAACATTATTAATTTATTAATAAAATTATTAATTTATTAATAAAATTATTAATTTATTAATAAAATTATTAATTTATTAATAAAATTATTAATTTATTAATAAAATTATTAATTTATAAATAAAATTATTAATTTATTATTAAAATTATTGTTTATTATTACAATTATGGTTTATTATTAAAATTATGATGGCCATTCGGCGGAATTACATTGAAGGGGGAATACCCCAAAGGTATACTACCAGTGTACCAAGACTCGATCCCAAATTAATTTCCTTAGTCGTGCCCTCTCCTTGTTAGATTTGATAGGCGATTTCATTCGATTCAAGTCAGTGCTACTCAACTTTCAATGTTTGCGACTCAATTTTCAATCATAATCCCCCCCCTTATTACAATAGCAATGCATTGAATTCTATAATGCTATTCTTTGATGCTAAGGCTACAATACGACTTTAACCTTTAAAGGGCCACTCCCGTATATAGATATCGCTTAGCCAAAGCGTTAATTGCTCCCGACGTATATGTACGTCTTTCCTAAGTAAGATCTTTTGTGTGCCCTGCTATTTATAAAATTATCCCGAGACAGTGTTTGCGAAGGATTTACTTATTTCGGAGGATTTCCTTTGTTACTCCTTTTCTTCCCCCCCCCCCCCCCCCCCAATATATCACACACACACGCCCATGTGGAAAACGGAGAGCGAATCACATATATTTTAATTGGGACTTAAGGAATTAATAATAAAGCGTACGAATTATCAAGATAAGTGTAAATTTTTGTATATAATTTTATATATGACAAGCTCATGGGGTCACTGGTAATTATATTAAACTAGTTCATAACTTAGTATAGGCAAAATAATTATAAAATTCGCTATGCAGTATTAGTGGCACATAGGAGTTTTTTAAAGAGGGAGTCCAGGATCGAGAGTCCACCATTTTCATATCATACCACAATATGCCACAAAACATATACTTTTGATTTTGTCGGTCGTTGGGAACAAAAAAAAAGTAAAAAATAAATTATTGAATAAATAATTAACATTAATTATAAAACTAGTTATTAATAACTAATAATTAAGTTTTAAGTACCGTATACGTATGATTATAATCAATCGGGAAAAAAAATCAACTGTGATCGTGAGAGTCCAGACTCAGAGACCTCTTACAAATCCTTACAGCCACTAAAAGCGACGATAGGACAATTATAAAAACAAATAAATACATTTCTAGAAGAGTTTTGAAACGTCTTTATGTATTCTGGTCTCCAAAAGATAAAGTATAGAGAGTTTTTTGTGAATAATTCAAAAATTAATTAACATACAGAATCAAGAAATTTGGATTGCATGTGTATTAAACAGTTTGTTACTGAATGCGGCACATAAATTTGATTAAATTTAACACAAATATAATTTACAACAACAACAAAACCTAGGCAGAAAAGTCAATTCTTGGAGAAAGCAATACAACAGTTTTATGACGAAAATTATCATATAAAAAATAAGTCTTTATAAAAAATGACTCCAATCTTAATTACAATAAATTTGTAGCATCGACTTTCCATGCAACCATTTAAGTGGCCGTACACGGAAGTAGGAAACGAAAACCCCAGACATGGAATAACCTTTGTTTCAGCTTATATATTGACTTTGGAAAAGAATCTGAAGCAACAATATGTCTACCCAGGTTGTACCAAATATGCACCGCTCTACCGTACTCAGGTCAGGTGAAAGAGATGATTGTTCTACTTGCTCCAAACCGTAAGGCATATGAGTGGACATACGGATCGAGGAACTCGTCTTACCATTTCACACCAGTCAGAATTCCTCCAAGGAATGTATGCAGGCCAATGTGACTACAGAAAAAGATCTCTGCACACACACCATGGTTCTATCCCTCTGCAATTGTATCTTTGAACATTTTAGATTCTAGATTCTCCTAGATATTTACAGCGAAATTATGACCAAATATTGGAGATCGATAATCATGCTTAAAACCTTTACACCAATTTTCTAAAGATTATTTTTGCACAATTTCTCCCATACGTTTATGAATGTCCATTTCTTTAAAATAAAACTGATGGCTATTGTTTATTACACATGTTTTCTTATTCTTTTCTATAATTTATATAACGCATACAAGATTTTATTTTTACTGACTTTTTTTTTCAATGCTCAGGTTGTGGAAAAGCATTTTGCTCTTCAACATTTGAAAGCCAGAAAGTTGCGATAATTGCTAAAAACCGATTGAACGAGAAAATTTTCGAATACCAACAAGCTGTTTTTATAACAATTAGAAATCAATATTTTTCGTTTTACACGCTGGCAACCTAAATATAGGTACTCATTACATGATATAAACTAACTTAATCGAATAATGATTCAAGCAATTAAATGTAACAAAGATTTGTGGAGGTTAATACCCACGACCTATAGATCCGAATCCAAATAACATAACCACTAGACAAAAGTGATAATCCATATCGAGAGGCTGTTACTGATTTATGGAGATACCACTACAGTACTCTCCCATCAGAAAGTCGGTGGATAGACAACCGAACGATATATTTGTTATGGCGAGCGTGTGAGTTGTTTCTATTAATTTAGGTGTTGCATCAAGTGGGTCTGACGACTTTGGCACCTGCGTCAAGTGGATCTGACGACTTTGTTTGCTGTGTCAAGTGGATATGACGTATTTGATTGTTTTTTTTTGCGGGTAAATGAAGTTTCGATGGATCAGAAGGTTTCCTTTCTCTTTATTCAGCCAAGGTCACCCATGTCCGGAGGTTGTTATTGGCTTATGCAGATACAATACAGATTAATCAAAGTGGCGTGGTATTTCTAGTACTATCAATTACATCATTGCATTAATCAAATTATTTATTCTTATAAATAATTTGTATTATTTATCTGGGTGTAGATATTTAATTTGAAACATTTTGTTTTCATGTATTTTACAAAGAAGTATCTTTTCGCCTTTCGAAAATCTTCTTATAATTAAAAACAATTTATAAGTTCCGATTGTCCATACAGCTAAAAGTTTTAATTAATACAATACAAGATAAACTGTTGCAAATAAAATAATTTATACATGCGTAAAATAATGCTATAAAAGTGTATTACGTTTTACTCGAAACATACATCGTAATTTTCAAAGCTGAATGAAATGTGTAATGATCATAAATGTAATAATTTTAAAAATAAATTACATTTTTTCTCTTAAATTTCAAGTAGATCGAAGCAAAGTTCTTACATAAAGTATCGGATATTTCAAAACCCGTATTAGTATTAGAAATGTAAAGCTTAAAGAAAAGAATGTTTTTAGATTAAATATGTAGTGCTTAAATGTAATTGTTTGAAAAACAAATTACATTTTGTTTTTTTTGTTTTTAAAATTTAATGTAGATGGAAACCAAATTCTTACATAAAGTATTCAGATATTTTAAAATCTTGGCAGTAATAGAATATTTTTATCAAAATATTATGGGAACATTGGGAAAAAAAAGTTATTAATCACTTAACTGCCGATTAAAAGTAACGCGATTCGCTTTCCAGTGCCACCGTTTTTCACATAGGTAAACATACGTAGTGAAGAAAGAGAAAGAGGAGGAAGGAAAACAAAGGAACGAATTACAGCAAATCTTTCTCTGAAGTAAGTTAATCCTCTGCATACACTGTCAAAGTCATTTTATTGCATTCCAAAGACTTTAGAATAGTTTTACTGATAGAAGCACCAATATAAGTATCGTACCTTGGAAAAATGGATGTATACGCCAGGGGTTACTCAACACACTGGTTGAACAAAACGGAAATGCATGCGGCAATTAAGAGGTTAAAATATAAATACAGTCGAATCTCTATATTGCCAATTTTTCTATATAGCGAACTTTTTCCTGGATCCTTGAACATTTCACAATTTTCTTCGTCAAGTAACATCTCTATAGCAAAGTTATTTTCTATATAACGAAATTTTTCTTTTGTGATTCAATTTTGTCTCCCTTTTTTTAAAGTATTTCTGGAAAAAAATCAAGTTGTTCTCTCTTTGTACATTTAATGGTGGTCTTAAATTTTGAACTGGTTTTATTAGATCCTAACTCGCCGAGAGCAATAGAGTTCTGGACATTTCATTCAAGAAGTGCAACGTATAAACCCCATTGCCCAGTTCACTAAAAAAATTTCGATATCCTCTTTCACCCTCAGTGGAGTTGTACCCATGTTCTAATTATAAAATAATGTACGTTTAATATTACTCGTATGCTTTAAATTATATAATGTCCTTAAAATTCATTAATTTTAGAAAAAAATTATTTTCTTAGTATTGAAAATACAATGAATTCCTTGACATTCTTTTTTTTTTCCTTGTATTTCTTGCAGTTTTTCTTTCTTTCTTTTTGACGGGTAAGATACATAAAATTAACATATATTAATTTTAAAAGAGGTGTGAGCAACTACTTTTTTTAATATACAGTGTTTATGAATTTAAAATTTGTTTTATGTGGTTTATAAAGTATATTAAAAGATGAACCTCTTTATAACGAATTTTCCATATAAAGAACTTTTTTCCAGAATTTAGCGACTTCGTTATATAGAGGTTTGACTGTATTTCTTTAAAAAACAAATACCGTAAAATCCGACGTACAACGCGAACTTTTTACTCAAAAAGTTAAGATCGAAATTTAAGGGTGTGCGTTATACGCCGGAAATAAAAACTAGAGCTTAAAAATAACAAAATAGTTGAGCATAAAAAAACATTTTACTTCTACACATATCGAAATACTGTTCATTTGAAAGAAATGTCATACCTTATGAACTAAAAAAGAGTTATAGTTCTAGAAGTATACTATTTTTTCAAAGGCATGGGATAATACCTCGTATAAATCACTTCAAAACATAAGAGCACTGTACACCAACATTTCAGATTTTTTCGTAAAAAGGGAGATGAGCGTTATATGGCGAATATACACAAGAATTATATAAAAAAAAAGCAGCTTTATAGTATAGGTGCGCGTTATACGCTGGATTTTACGGTACATAAAATTCGTTTTTTTAAAGAAGTTCAAAGGAATAACAGATACCATTACAAATAGTAATAAAAAAGATCAGCGTGCGAAGAAAATTTATAATTCTTTTATTAATATTTATTTTTTTAAGGTATTCGACTATGTTCGACATCGTGTTTTTTTAAAAGCGTATAAATGGACGATATTTATGACATTTAGTGTCACTTAGATTAGAAAATGTATATAAAATTATTTTAAGAATAGTATTACAATAAAAAATTATTGAAGTACAATATTTTGACGAAAAATGAACATAGAATGCCCCATTTTCAAAATATTCTCCTTTTGTTAAAAATGCTTCTATTATAATAATATTTTGCCTATATAAAGCTCAGACCTCTGTACAGAGGCTCAACTAGAATTTTTGAAATATATCACTTAGAAGTGGGTTTATCCACGTTTTACGACAACAGAGGGAAGAAATTTTAAGAAAAAAACGCCGATAATTATTTCAAATGGTTGTAACTCTGCAACTATTGAGAATTTTTCAAAAATCATAGTTGAGCCTCTGTAGAGAGGTCTGAGCTATATGCAGGCAAAATATTATTAAAATAGAAGCATTTTTCACAAAAGGAGAACATTTTGAAAAAAGTTTATTCTAAGTTAATTTTTTTCCAAAAATATTGTATTTAAATAAATTTTTTTTATCAAAATATCCTTAAAACAAATTTATAGATGTATTCTAATCTAAGTGACACTAAATATCTTGAACATTATCCATCTATGCACTTTTTTAAAATCACGGTTCCGAACGCAGTCGGATAACTCAAAGTATAGGTGCGCGTTATATGCCGGATTTTACGGTACATAAAATTCGTTTTTTTAAAATGTCCAAAGAAATAGCAGAGACCATTACAAATAATAATAAAAAAGATCAAAGTGCGAAGAAAATTTATAATTCTTCTATTAATATTTATTTTTTAGAAACTAAAAATTCTTATTCGGAAAACTCGATTTCCATTAATGCGTTTTTCCTTTTATTATCTAATAAGTCTTTTCCACATTTCTGTGTTTTATTTAAAGAATTTCGTAATTAAGTATAACGTATACAAGCCTCTTTATAATTTACGCAAGTATTCTAAAATTTAAATCACCTGTCTACTTCCAATAACTAATTTATAAATTTGTTATATTTCAGTTGGTAGAGTAATGGATGAAAAAAAGCAGTCAGCATAAGAATCGTATAATTGAATTTTGCCAAAGCTTGATTATGTGTTACATGCCATGCACATCGTTAAAGTACGGCGCCTCTTAATTGAGTTAATGTATTTTCCGGACACGAAATTGAAAATAAATCCTCGAGCTCATTGAAACGTGTTAGTTTAATGTAGCAATGATTTTAAAATACTTTTCCATATTTTTTCGAAACATATTTTTGGAATACATCTTTTCATTTTGAGTAGAAAAGGCGCTAAACCAGTTTTCTAAAATTTAGATTACTAATCCAAGAGTATGGGCACAAAATAAGTAAATCATTTTCTTTTTGATTCATTCGAAATTAATATGTGTGTGTTTCGCACTTAATTCCATTCTTGATTATGGTTTCAATATTTTTTCAAAATAAAATGCCATTTATGCTATATATTATTGCCGATGTAATTATACTTTGCTTCAGGCATATTGATGCATGAAATCTAAAGTGCGTTTCTTAACTCGAATCCTAACGTGACATTGCATATTTCTTTCGTAAATTTACTGCACCCACGCTAAAATCAACGAAAACACCTTGTATTAAGCACCATATTGAAATGAAATTTAGTACAAATAATGTGATATAAAAAGAGTTATATTTGAATTAAAAAAAATAATCCTTTTAGCAATATATGCTAACACGTCATATCAAACTGAATAGACACCTGATATCCTGAAGTAGACCACGCCTACATATCTTTAGCTGCGCAATCTCATACATGTATACAGTTACATTGCAGCTTCTAATGTTCCAAATGGTTCTAAAAAAACTTAAAAGAAGACATACTCGGAGAGGAGACATGACATGGAAGAACATGAACTTAATGTTACAAGCCATGAGCAATTCGAGTATTGGGAGATGTGTGATAAATCTGCTGATGCAATGAGCCCTAAAAAAGGTTCTGAAACAGAATAATGAGAGCCTCTTTTACATGGGGATGTAGAAAATATCTTTATTGGGTGGTTAAAGTATCATCAATGAAGAAAACGCAGCTGAAGTTGGCTATGTCCTCTGTGGTTAGTCAGAGTATATGGACGAATGTGTCACTCGAAATGAAAGGTGGTGCAATCCCATCCTCTAGAATACCCTTCCATCTGTACAAATAGTGATCAACTGCTTTCGAATTGAAGTGGCATTCATTATTAAACGCCAATGAATGTCAATCTGGAACGTTTTGCGTCGCTCTGGTTTATACCACTCTAAACAAATGCACCGACATTCTGCAGTACACTAAGAGAACTTTGACATCGCAGATTTCTTTCGTAACAACATCTAGAAATGGCTAATTGGCACACATGAAATATTGCAAGTTCTCATTCCGTCAAATGGGCCACTATCGAATTCAAAAAAGATTGGCACGTTTTCCTTCCATCGCTTTTAGTCTCGTCGTCACTCTTAACTCGATACATAATGTATGGTTACTGTCATGTGTTTGTGCCAACTACTTCCATCATTTTCTTATGGCATACTCAGAATAATCGACCTGAATAGCAAAAGGACGCATTGACCATCCTGTGTTCTCATATGAATGAAGAATGCCTCAATATTTATTTTTCCAGAAGTTTCTATTTTGATGTCTACTTGGCAATTTACGTCCTCGCCAGTATCTTCAAGGGTCGGCAAATTATCTTCATGTTATAGATATTTATCTATGCACAGATTTACATAGATCCCGTTTGTTTATGAAGTAACACTGCAATGAGCATCCTCTAAAACACATTTACACCACCAAACTTGGATCTTTTTTGTTTACTAAACCACACTGAAGCTTCATTTGTTAATAGAATACAAGCTTTTAAGTAAACGATCTTATAATATTTGTTAAGTCCCAGTACGACTTAACCTATATAAGAAAACATAATTTGAATGAAGAAGCTACTAAATATTTGAGGTATCACATTACTTTTCTCAAGCAGTCTCTATTTACGTGATTTGCTCATAAATAAATCAATGATTTGAATGAACTACTTTGTTTTAGAGAACTAAAAATACTTTTAGCAACAGACTTGATAAATCTGAAATACGATCTTGGTGATAAGGTGAATACCCTGAGTTGCATTCCCCTCTTTTTTTTAAAAAATTTAAACTATACTGCGTTTATGGTTATATCGGAAGTAGAAGTGCCAGCACAAGCTCTTTCAATTCTTAACACGTTCTTTGGTGCGACCGAAAAACAAACACACTCAAGCACTGCCTATCATGCATTTTTGGTTACTGAAATACGACTTCACTAAAATTGACTTCTTAATTCCTGGATGAAACATTATTTATGAAATAAAATTATCTAAGATTTTTCCAGTGTTTTTATTGTCTATCTCTTTTACGATGTATATAAGTTGATTGTCAATTGCGGGTTTTGAAAATACCTGGACATTAAGAATGTATTTAGAAAGACATTTTTATAGATTGCGTTTGAGGTATCCTACCACGTTCGGAACCATGAATTTAAAATACGCATAAATGTATAATTTTCATGATATTTAGTGTCACTTAGATTAGAATGCATGTATAAAATTGTTTTAAGCACACATTATGACAAAAAAATTATTTAAATACAATATTTTGGCAAAAAATTAACTTAGAATAACCTTTTTTCCAAACGTTCTCCTTTTGTAAAAAATGCTTCTGTTGTATTAATATTTTGCCTGTATATTGCTCAGACCTTTGCACAGAGGCTCAACTATGATTTTTGAAAAATTCACATTATTTTCAGAGTTACAATCATTTGAAATAATTATCGGCGTATTTCCTTAAAATTTCTCCCTTCTTTCGTAAAACATGGATAAACCGACTTCCGAGTTATGCATTATTTCAAAAATTCTAGTTGAGCCTCTGTACAGAGGTCTGAGCTGAATACATTCAAAATATTATTATAATAGAAGCAGTTTTCACAAAAGAGGAACATTTTGAAAAAAGATTATTCTAAGTTAATTTTTTGCCAAAATATTGTATTTAAATAATTTTTTGTCATAATTTCCTTAAAACAATTTTATACATGTATTCTAATCTAAGTGACACGAAATATTATAAATATTATCCATTTACACGCTTTTGCAAAATCACGGTTCTGAACGTAGTCGGATACCTTAAAGAATTTTATAATTTACCCCACTCATTGTGTTTGATTGACAATATTTTACATAAAACATTATTACCATATTAATATTTATGTTGAGCAATATGTACAATTCGAAAAAGTATTCACAATCGCTAAGAAATTGATTCTTCTCATTTTTCTAAATAAAACACGAATACTATTAGATAAAAACAAATTCAGGTTGCCAAAAGAGGCATATTATTTTTTTTCTAGTTTTAAAATGCATTCCCTTCATATAATAACAATGATCCCACTTTAAGCTAGAAATACTGCTTTCCGAAAATCTGGAAAAATTTCAGACGGGAAGAATAGAACTTGGAATTGGTACTTTAATCTCGAATACGCGTATTTGGTATAAAGATTTAAAAGACAGGTTAAATTTTGCAACCCTATTTCAATGTTTGAAGTAATCCCCTTATTGATTCCAAGTTGTTTAAAATCCATTTAACTAAAAAGATTAATATTTCACTTACAATAGTTTCAATATGAATAACGCTAACGCTTAGTAATGCGCTTATATTATTAAAAAGCAACGACCTCGCCTAAAATATTTTGAACAGTCAAACCTTTTGTAATCTCATTTAATTACTAACACTTTTATATTAACTCTTTCAATACATAAGTACACACATATAATCCATCTTATCTTAATTAAAATACATGGAACCCTTACAAAACGCCTTTCACTGATACACTTAATCCATTTATTATTCCACAAACATTAGAATCTCGTTACCATCCTCACAGAATATTACAATAACAAGAAGACCATTCAAGTGAAAATACGACGCAAAAGTCTTTGTAACTACTTCCCTAAGCTCCTCACAAAGAAGACGGTAGTTTCCTTTTGTAGTAGTAAACTACTTTGTCCACTTTCCCATTCTGTTCGTGTTACGCAAAGCTGTTAGCTTGTCAGCAAATTTTTCTGGGTTGCGGCGTCTAGGATTGCAACCAATGGTTTCGGGTGAGTCGAAATATTACGTCTGGATGCTTGATCTTTTTTTCCCCCCAAATCCAGAAAGAATAACATAGCAGAACGGGCGATGAATAATATCATGTTTCTCAGATGGTGAAAAAGGAGAATAATAGGACTCCTTTGGACATGCTGAGATAAAGTAAGTATCTCAGAGATTCTTTGTAGCAAATGGAAGTGGAATGGAAGTTTAAGTTGATATAATATATTTCTAAGACAGTTTAAGAAAGTTCTTGCTAGGGAAATGTTGGAAAGGGAAATTGTTCAGTCATAGGGATACAATAAATAATTAAAAAATATATGAACCAAAAAACAAATTGTTCTAGTTTCTCTTTTTTAAAAAAAATTTCTTTTTACATTCCTAAGGATTTAAGTAATGGTATTCAGTTTTAAGAGAAAATTAACGTATAGTTTATAATTTAAGACACTGTTACTTTAAAAAGCTATTTAGAGTCACACGTCTTAGGAATAAATTTAAAAACAAATATTAACGTTTTAGTAGAAAACGGTTATATTCATAACACTTCATTTCTAACAAATCATGAACACTAAAGAATATTAAACTAAGCCCCCCATTCGGTATAGTAGTTAGTGACACTGACTGCTGTGCCGTAGGGCCGGGGCTCGAATCCTGGGTAAATCATGGGTGTTTGTAAATGTACAGTGCCTTTGCGACATGGGGGTACTCTAAATAGCCTGTCGTGAGGTTGTTGGAAGGGGAAGAGAGGTGGCAGGTCCCTGACCACTCCCAGGGTGTTCTCTCTGAAAATTGGGGAGGAACTGAGCTAAGTCAAACTTTTATCTGAATGGTGCTCAAAGCTAAGGCTAAGGACAGGCGTACGTCTAGCTCAGCCGCGATGAATTATGTAGGCTTTGATCTGACATCGTTAGACCGGTATCATTAGTCACAACAACGACTATATATTAAAAAGATATAATGAGTTGTCAGACATTCAAACTTTATTAACCATACATTTCAATCAAATTAATAAATATAATAGAATATTTAATGTTTCTCAACAATTACATAATATGTATTTGTGATAAACCAACTTATACGTAATTAGTATATTTATATTTATTATTCTATTAATAATATTGCACTCTAAAGCAACTCAAATTCTTTTGGCGACGGACCGCGTAATTTTCCAAACTCGGACAAATCACGAGAACGACAACCTGAGCTTGCACCCCACTCTCCATTTTGCCACACCGAGCAAACGTGACACATTTTTTTACCTCAATCCCCAATCCGCCTGCAAAGCATAAAATCACTTCACAAACCGCAATCGCACAAAAGTTGTGCCTTAGCAGTGGGCTCTTCTCGGTCAAATCAATTCTACTTTTCAAAGGTCAAAACAATACTAACTCAGTTTCGGCTAGCATCTCCCTATTTATAAGACTCACATATTCTTCTAAAAAAATTCGTTTGCATAATGGATTGTGATACTTGTGGATTTCGGCACTTATTTCTAGAATAATCCACAGGGTCACAAACTTGGCAAAAAATGGTGTTCAAGTCACTAACTTGGTCGCCAAAAATGATGCCAACTTGGCTCTATCACCAATATTTCACCAAATTCCCATCCACTCGCCATTATAATGTAAGTGACGACGTTGCTTGCTAATATTACAATTTTTAATACAAAATAAATACAACAAAAGGTTATATCAACGTATTAAACATCCAAGTATAAATTACTTACACTACTTTAAAAATACAGTAAACAAAATTCATAACAATATTAAATGCTAAGCATGGTTGTAACTTTACGCGGCGAAAAAGTTGACGAAAACTCCAATTTCTTCAATAACTATAGATTTATTAATGGATAAAGACGAACACAAACGATTACCCGGAGACTGTGATGCTCTAGCCTTTACAAGTGTGGGAACTTGATTGATATTTCGAGGGTTTATTTTCAAACACATAGGGCAGTACACAGACACCAAGAGTTTACATCAGCGATACTCAACCTGAGGCCCGCGGGCCACATGCTGCCCACCAAACACTTTTATGTGGCCCGGTCAGTGACCGTTGCTCTTAAAAATTCATTTATTTAAGAACAATATATAAAAAATTTGGTGTCAAGAAATCAAACATATCAGTTTTGATTTTGTTGTCGATGTGGTATGAGTGGGAATTGATTTTTTTTTTTTTTTTGCCTCTTTGTAGTGGTTACGATTAATGATAACAGACAACATGTGACGTGCTCACGCGTCTTTTCTTTAACATAACCTCTGGGTTCTTTGGTGGCCAAGATTAATGGCAACTCTTTTTCAACCAAAACCCAAAAAGTGAAATGTGAACAATAAATGCAAATAAGATAGCTTTTAAAAGAACAGAAGTTTCAGTAAGTGGGATAGCAATTTGGGGAATGTTATGTGTGGAAGAGAGACTAGAGGGAACTGACAGCCTAACGTGAAGTTACCTGGAAAAATCAGCCATTAATACAAGGTGCATACCATTGCACGCGCACTCAGAAGTTTCCTCATAAAGATCGAATCTAAGTTTGGATTAAGGTAGGACTGATTATTTGATATTAAGATTGTAATATTATTAGAAGTGAGAGTACGTGGATTAAACAATTATCCTGAGAAAGTGGTCCAAGTTACGCGATTTGGTTTAATTATCATTGTGTGTGTTGTTCATTATAGATTCTAACTTATTTAAATTTATCTAAATTGTTCGACATTTAAATTCTATTCTTAATAAAGACATATTAAGAATCTAAAATGCCTATTCCTTTTGCAAACTCTACACCTCTAGCTCACGCTGACAATCAAAGATACGGTCACCAAAGGGGGGTGGTATCACAAGCAGTACAGTAGTGACAGTTTTATTGGTGGAACTAATTTTAAACAATATTTCATATCTTGCAAGAGAAAATCATTTGAAGAAAATATATCGTTTCAAGATGATTGGGAGGTTGACTATTTTGTAGTGAAAAGCAGACATGGGGATCGATCAGTAATTGTTTGGTTTGTCACAAAAGTTCTGTATTTAAAAAAAATACTAATAAACAGGAATCATTCAATGACACTTTTAATCGGAGATCTTTTTCAAGATGTAATAAATAGGCTTTCTTGAATAATCTTTGCAACAGCAACAAAGTGTTTTGTCAGTGATAATGTCACAGTGGTAACAAAAAAAAGCCTTATGAAGTTTGTTATATTATTGGTAATCATATGAAATCGTTTATTGATGCAGAAATTGTGAAGGGATATTTCTTAAATGCTTCTAATTTAGCGTTAGTGACAAAAATAAAAAATATTGATTAAAAAATGCAAAAGAGAGTTTAAAGTAGAT
>BMAV01001063.1:94887-104949 GCA_019973955.1 Trichonephila inaurata madagascariensis
CCAGCAGAAAAAAAAAGGTTGAGTACCCCTGGCTTACACTATTTACATATTACAGGTAAATACTGAGCTCGTTGATCATTTTAGAGATAGAAAAAAAAAATATGGGCCAGTTTGGCATCCAAAACATCTGTGATGCAATAATGCATCTGTAATGCAATGCACAGATGCAATAATTTTCACTTCTCCGTATTCCCTCATTGCGAGACAAACATCAGAATTCAAAAATCCATACTAAGCTCACTGAGGGAGCTCAACATCCTCCCTCGTCGAGAGGAAATCACTAAATCCAAATCTCCACAGTATACTCCTAGATAGAACAAAAACATAGACCACTCTCGTCGAGATGAAATCACTGAATCCAAATCTCCACACTATGCTCATTGGCGGAATAAATACATAGACCTTTCTCGTCGAGAGGAAATCACTGAATCCAAATCTCCACACTATGCTCATTGGCGGAACGAAAACATAGACCTCTCTCGTCGAGAGGTAATCACTGAATGATCCTGGCATGTCACTCGCGCAGTCACAGTGCTTCGGATCAGTCCGAGATGCCTTTCTAGAGTTTCAGAACGGGTCTATAGTTCGTTACAAGACAAATCAACGAATACACTCAAAGAAATATTATAACAGTTTATTTACAAGAGTTCAAAAAATTGCTTTCGATATATAAACAAAAAGTTCCAGAAATCGCTGTCCAAGTAGTCTCAAACGCAAAAAGTCTGACTAATCAATTGACGAATGATTCTGATCTCCATTTAACTGTCTTTTGAGCTGCACTGATGAACTGTACCAATCTTTGTTTCAATGATATTTTATATAGCTTCATTGAAATTTCTAGAAAAGCCACATTCCAAGGGCCTTCTTGATAATTCCCTAGCAATATCTTTTTTTCTGCCAAATTTGTCACCAGTCTCGTCATACCTTCTCTGATAATCATTATTGTATATTTCCAAGTTAAAGCTGGAAATTTGCCTTTAAAACTCGATTATTTTACAAGGAAAATATCCCTGCAAGGAAAATAACATACGTGTCGTGTTTCAGTATTAAACAGAAATATTACCCCTTTTATGTTTGAAACTTTCAATCACGTTAGGTTTTTTTATTTAATTTTAAAATTTTCTTTAAATATTTTTACGAAAAAAAAGTAAGTTTACATAATATATGAAGAAAGAGTACAGTTATTGATAACTGCTTGTCTCAAATAATAGTATAAAAAATAATCAAGTGAATCCAGAAAAATACCCTTTTTCAACAATGAGAGACTTTTTATGAGACTATTTATATGTACATTTGATAAATTTATTTTCTTGGAAAACGTCGATTCTTTTTTTCAAGAAAAAAAAACGATATGTGAAATTTGATATTTTATTTTACGAAACATTTGATGACGTCGTAAATTTCGTAAGAAAAATAACTCCTACTTCCATGTAAGCTGAACCTACCCCAGTATAAGTGGATAACCTACTTCGCGATTGACAAATGCGTTCGAAATCACGATATTCACTTAACTCATAGCATTACTTGATTTTTTTTCATAAGAATAAAATATAAACAGGGAAAAGGTTTGAACTGGTTCATTAAATGAACTGAAATTCTGACAGCAAAAGCATTTATTTTTGATAAATATTTTTCTTTTATGTACGACAGATCGTCTACAGAAATAAATGACTAACGATTTCTGCACCGTTTTGAGAATAATAACGTGTAAACATCGAACTGGTATATGGAGCTTATCCTGATTTAGAGGAGCAATAAAACTCGTTCTCTCTTATTCACATATATTTTTTTATATGTGTTCTAAGTATACGGAGCTTAAAATGGGTAACAAGGTCCTCGTTCTTTATGCTAAATCTGTTCCGATTTTTTAGGGTCTTTCCTTGCATTATTTGTCGAACAGAATTTTCATATAACGTTTTGCCTTCCAGCAAAGTCTTATCAAATATAGAGGGCAACCTTCTTTTTTTCAAAAGAAAATTAATATTCCAAAAGTGGAATATAGTATTCCATTTTTTATTAATTAGGATCAACCTTGTCACTTTTTTATGATAAGGTTTCCTCAAATAAAGATTATAAAAAATTTGATGCATTTGTGGGCATATGGTAGTTGTTGAATGCAGGTAGTACCAGGATCTATGGCTAACAATGCAGAATGATATAAAAATTAAACTCAATAAAAGCTTTAGGCTCAATCCACGAACTAAAATCGAAATGTGTTTAAATACAAAAAAATCAGCAGCCGGTTTAGTTGAACCATAGTTGAGAGAGTGCAGTATCTTATATGAACGTGGTAATAATTAACATGTATGTGACCGGATAAAGTTCATAATGGAAAAGTAGGTTTTACGAGCGTCAAATATTAAAGAGAGACATAGGAACATGTTAATGTTTTAGAAGAATCAACCAAAAATAACACTGGATAGCATTTTTTCCACAATGCATTTCAGCTTATCTGATTTCGAAAAAAAAAGAGTAAACTTATACATATCTGATTAGAAAACGAAAAAGTGAACAGAATATTGAAGTATAATAAGCAAAACAAAAATACGACTAAAATATAATGAAATAAAATGAATAGAGAAAATTTAATTAAAAAAAAAATTCTTAAATAAAAAAAATTTTTTTTTTTTTTTTTTTTTTTTTTTTACACTTGGAGGGAATCAGAAGAAACCGGATTTAATTCCAATACCTCCAAAAATTCAAAATTCCTGAATTAATGTTGCACGAATTTTATTTGTCTACTTAAATCTACGAAATTTTCAACTCAAGTGGTAAAATAGCTTTTAACCTGAATTACCCGGAACAATTAAAAATAAATCGAAATGAATGCCCTACAATACTAGTCAATGGGTTTGAAAAGCTGGGTATTCACTTAAATTTAAATTAACGTAATTACTGCAACTGCGGTTAGGAATAATCCTCTTTACTTCTAGAAATAATACATCCAGAAATATTGATTCTTAGGAGATGGCTAGTTTTGTGGAAAAATTTCCCTACAGGATTGAACATACAGCTGTGTTCCCTTCCTTCATTTTTCAACACTACCAAATATCTTCGGAGAATGACAGTAAGATAACGTGTTGCTCACACACACCTGCTGAGCAGTGGAGATCTTTACAGTTTAGAAACAGAAAAAAAAATAAAATATACATTTGTCGAGATTGGCTTCGACAGATCATACATATAGCGATCAGTTATTTAGAGAAGGTGCACCTTGGCAAACTTTTTAACCACACACGTCTCTAAAAGACTATTTCATTTAATTCAAATATACAGGGTATCTTAGAATTATTGGGAAGTAGAGGCCATTCCATGAATTCAGATTTGCTAAGTAATCCTTGGATGGAAACGTATTCATTTGGTGCTAGATTGGATAATTTTTAGCAGCTTTGGAGGAAATAGCCCTGCATAACCGCAGTCATTTGAGCTGTCATCACCCGCAGAAGAGTATGGAAAAGTTTTAGGAAAACCTAACTGGCAAATATGCGCTTGATTCACAGATTAGTAGAAGGGCATGCACACACGAGCAGCAAAAACTTTATATCGCGAAAAGTATCCACATAGAAATGCGCCTGACCTCCGGAAGTTTACCACTTTGCTTCACAATTTGTGTGAATATGTATCAGTACGAGGAAATAGGCATAGTGAGGGTGGATTACGAGTGACTCGAACTTCAAACATAGAACAAAATGTGGTGGATACTAATAGAAGGAACCAGAATACTAGAATAAACTCGATGCTGCTCTAGGAGTTTCTCGGAATAGTGTTCATCGTGTTTTGCAACGTGAAGACAAATATTTACTCTCATACCATCTTCATGGAGTACCAAAACAAATTGTGATGCAAATTAGTTAAGATCTGGAAGTCCGATCTATCTCTCTGAGGTACCTTTCGGGATATAATCTATCAGTTATTTCGACATATCCTTCTGCCGATCCATAATGCCGATCTCCCAGATGGGAGTTCGTAAAACTGTTCCATATCCCTTTGAGGGCGATGACAGCTCAAATGAAAGTGGTAAAGCAGATATGTTTACTCCAATGCTCTTGTGAACACCTAATTGCAAAAAATGAAGACGTTTCCGACCATGGGCTAGTTGCAAATTCTATCCATATGTGATGTCCCATACCTCCGCTTAAAGTTTGCCCGAAAAAGTCCTGCACACCCAGTAGACAGCACATCCCCTACTGATTGAAATCTTTCTCAGTTACTTCGAAAAAATCGTGCAAATATTGAGACTGATTATCTTTAGTTCTTTAGATGACGGTATAAACAGATTTAAAACCTTGGGCTTAAGGTATCCGACTTTAAACAACCACATAAATGGATAGTTTTCATGATATTTAGTGTCACAGAATAGAATATATGTATAAAATGGTTTTAAGAACATGTTGACAAAAAAAATTATTTAAATAAAATATTTTGGCAAAAAATTAACTTAGAATAATCTTTTTTCAAAACGTTCTCCTTTTATAAAAAATACTTCTAAAATAATAATATTTTGTGTGTGTGTGCCTATATAAAGTTAAGACTTCTCCAGAGAGTCAGAACTATTTTTTTTTGAAAAATTCACATTATTTTCAAAGTTATAACCCATTGAAATAATTATCGGCGTTTTTTTCTTAAAATTGCTCCCCTCTGTTGTCGTAAGACATGGGTAAACCTACTTCTAAGTTATATATTTCAAAAATTCTAGTACAGACTCTGTACAGAGGTCTGAGCTATGTGCAGGTAAAATATTATTATAATAGAAACATTTTTCAAAAAAGGAGAATATTTTGAAAATGGGTCATTCTATGTTGATTTTTTGTCAAAATATTGTACTTAAATAATTTTTTATTGCAATAATATAAATATTATCCATTTATACGCTTTTGCAAAATAACGGTTCCGAACGTAGTCGGATACCTTAAAAGAAGAGCCGGATTTGACTGGAATCAATGAATTATTGTATTCACAAAGCGAATTAACAAAAAAGAAATAGTGAACTTTAGTCTTTGGGATTATTACATTTTTTAAGCTTAATTAAGTTTACAAATACAAAAATTTTAAAATTGTTGTGTTTCCTGTAAAAAAAAACTAATTCACATTTTACTATAAAGTAAGAGATAACTTTTAGTCAGAGATATTGCCCCTAAAATTTAAATATTGTTGCAATAATAATATTTTGGAATGTATTGAAAGGTACTTCTAGATTTAATTATTTTTTACCAATACATGCTAAAGTTAAACTTTAAAAAACATATTTTCATCAATATCGAAGAAGATGATGTGACTAAATTACTTATAATAGTTCACAAATTATTTCAAAAACTTTTATTATTTTTAATAAAACAAGAATCTTTGCAGCCTCTAAACAAAAAACGTAGAACTATAAAAGTATTATATCTATCTCACTAAAAAGATCTTCACATCATTTAATAAATCAATAGTAATATTTTGTTGCATAAAAATGTTCAACTACTAACTCTAAGGAAAATTTAATGAATGTCGATTGTAAGTGTGGTGATGCAGTGAAAGCATAAGCCCAAGTTTTCTTTATTTTATTTCATATTTTTCTTAAATAAATCTATTCGTAAGTATCTAAAATAAATTTAATGAGGCAGAACTATATTTAGTGCAGAAAAGTCTATGTCATTTATTATTTTTACTATGTTTTTCAATTTTTGATTTTTGACATCCGTGTTCGTGTTTTATGTATGTCTTTATTCTTCTTTCGAATGCAAAACTCTTGACAAAATATCTTTCTTCAATGGGTTTTTTTTGCCCAAAATATCAAGGGAAATCTTATCCTTTCTCCTTTTTAACTTTAATTTTAAAATTCCTTCTTTAGAACTCATTATTCGTTTAAATGAAGATTTCCTTTCTCTATTCCAATCCATGGACTTATGTTAATAAATAGAAGTGTATGTGTATATGCGTGTATACAATGTACCGCTAAAGTCCGTTGTCACTCCAATAATTTATGAACGGAAAGAGGTACAGTCATAGAAGTGGTGTCTAGGTATAGTAAAGTTACCATGGGCTACAGTGTGTAGCGGCTATACGAAAAAAAAATTCTTACAGCACCAGCTGGTGGATAAATTTGAAGTCAGCGTTCTTATGTCAAAAACACTACGAGTTAAAAGAAAAAGGTCAATTAGAAATTTGTTCCACATCATCGGTTCAGTAAAAGATGATACGTTTCTTACAGTAATGTTAAAAGCAGGATTCGTAAAATGCATGCTTATTTGTTTCGTAACTCCTAAAGCTGCTTGAACGTGACATCTGAGCAAATACCAATGGCAGGGGGTGATCAGAAATGTATTCATTGATGCAACTTTTTTTTAACCGCTTGGAGGTCCAGCCTATGTTCCTTACCGATATCATATGAATAGATGAGGTGCATGCTTTGTGCATAATACTATGCACAAAAATGCAGAGCAACCATTTCTAGTCGGCAAATACTTCTAGATATGTTGTCAAAGTTCGACATCAAGATCGCTGGTCGATAAATTTCTGGTGTGGATTATTCAAAAACAGACTGATTGGCCCTATAATTTACGAGAGCACTTAAATGGGATCCCAAAACTTATCCCGACTGCAGGACGTACTATCCAATTTTCTAGAGGATTTTCCGTTGCGTGTACACCGGAATGTTTGGCTGCAACACAGTGGTGCCCCGCCGCAAACGATATCACGTATCAACTTGTACTTTCGAGGTGCATTCTGGCGACAAGTTGTCGGGTTTAGTAGTTGTGTTGAATGGTCTACTCGGTCACCTGACCTGAAACCATGGGAAATGTTTCTATGGGGATACATCAAACAAAGAGTGTATGAAAATTTTCTATGAACACTGCAGGAACTTCGAAGTCGTATTACGGATACCTGTGCCAGCGTGTCACGGGCCATGTAAAAAGTGAAGCGATAAAGTCATACCTTTGTCTAGACCTGTATTTCTGCTTAAAGACAACATTTTGAACATGACAGATAGATCAGCCACATTCCCGAGAGGTACAGTTTTGTTCAACGTGATCAAATACTTGTATGCTTAGTGCTTTTCATTTATATCCTTTTTCTGCGTAAGAAGTTGTTTTAGCAATAAATTGACAATGATGGACAATTTTGAAATTGGATGTTTCATGCATTTCATACTACTTTTGGGATAAAAGCGCTAGCACCATATTTATCCAACAGGTAACGCTGTAAGTAATTTTTTTTGTGTAGTGCAAGGCAACTTTACTGTATCTAGACTCCACTTTAATGACTCTAGCTTTTCCAGTACATTAACTATATATATATTGGGGTGACAACAGACTTAAGTGACCACACTGTATATGCATCTGTATGTGTGCTCAGAGAAGCACTAAGACAAAAAAGTCGACACATAATTCGTCATGCTGAAAAAATGAGTGATGACGACAGTATTTATTGCGTGAATCGATTTTTTTCCTTCAAATTCACTTTAACTTTTTGAAATCAATTTTTGATTTTTTCTTATAGATCTGGAACATTAGTCTTCTATTAACCCGGCATCGCTCGCACAAAAAATACGACCAAAAGTTCTCACGCAGGGTATCTCATATCTAAGGGTGTTTATATTCTGTTTTTACCGTAATATTTGTATACGAAAGTTAAAAAAGAAAGAAAATTAAGAAATACAATATGTTTATTATATTTTTCACACGTAAATTTAGTTTTTCAGTTCTTTTTATAAGGGCATTCAGTACATTGTGTTTACAATACTTTAATCTCGTCGTGAGTGAGTGTGATGTTTTCAATGGATCTTAATTTCTTTTTAAATTTGTATCTTATTAAAACTAAACATATAGTAAACTTCTCTATTCTTAAAATTAAAAAAAAAAAAATTGGAATTTCTTTTTTATTTTCTCTTATTGTTCCAGCAATAGTTTATTTTTTTTTATTTTTTCAAAAATTCATCTGAAAGTGGATAAGAGATGTGTACCAGTTGTCTCCTTTAAAATTACGTTCTTCCCAAATGTGTTAGTTTCTTTACATATAAAGCATTTATTTTTAACAGTGTCTCCCTCTTCTAAATCTGGATCGATTTCAGTGGAGGAATCATACTTGCTGTTATACTTTTCAGCATTTGAGAGTCTTCCTTATTATAACCACGAAGAGAATTTCTTCTTCCGAAAATGCTGTTGTGCTATATATATATATATTAAATTACTTAAATATCACACTTCTTCATTGTTACTACAATAATACGCCACATCATAAGGAAGATTTAAAACGTGCTTATGTATTCAAATCTGTAACGGTGATTCACGCACAGGGTATGACATATCTGAAGAGGCAGTATCCAAAAATATATATTTAGAATTCGCCTACAAGCTAAGTCCCCTCAAATGATATGACCTTAAAGTCAGCTACACGAGAAACTATCCCTTTTTCCAAAAAAGGTTTAGAAGCAGCGTTGAAAAAAGTTAGACTGTGGGTATGACATACCCTGCGCGAGAAGTTCCGGGTTAAAGCTATTCATAATTAGGACTATTACATCATCGGTTAGAACCAAATAATTTTTAACCCGGGGTGTTTTTGCGACGGGCACAGAGTCACCCCGGACATACGAAATCTTTAATTCTGGGAAAACTGTTTATTCGTTACCAATGAGATCGTATCAATATCCTCCTATATGACAGTTTTTTTGGGGAACTAAAATGTATTTGTAACATACCTCCCTCTTTTGGGGGAACGGTAAACGTGTTTTAAAATCTTAAGGTACTTAGGATAATAACTGAGTACTCAGTGTGACCAATTTTGTTCCGAAATATTTTCTTTGAACATGCTACATTTTCCAATCTGAACAATTTAGTTGTTTTGATTTTAGTGTTTCAGAGCTCATTGTGGTTTATAAATAAGAATGAACAGAATATATACGAGGGTTGGGGCATAAGTCATGGCAACTATTTCTTTTCTTGTAGATATGTGCATGGATCACAAACTTATATGTTTCGTGAGGAAGTTCTGCAGACAAAGTGTGTATGCAGAACAACAGATGGCTCTGTGACAGCTGGTAGCACAACGAAGACTATGAAACCAGTCAGTTGGTGAGTGTCTTGTGAGATGGAAGTAACCCATGTTGAGCAGCGCGCTTACATCGAAAAGGGAGAAATGCGATGAAATGTCATAGTGAATTAGTGGAAGTCCTTTGGAATAATGCCCTACCATACCGTACAGTAGTACGGTGGGTAGGAAAGCTTCAGTAAGGACATGTGTTAACCAGTATTGAGCAACGTTCAGGACGACTGATCAGTGTGCGGACCGACTTGGCACGTAATGTCATAGTGCAACTTGTGGATGAAGACACATCATTGGCAGTGTGTGGTGACAGTAGCAAGGGGGTCTTTAGGCCTAGGTTTGTCATGTAAACTTCATATGTACTATGTTATCATTTTTTGCACGGTAAAGGCCATATTGCCCTATATATATATATATATATATATATATATATATACTACCGTAATAAATTCGTGTGTTACGATATTTCAGTGCTATTCATTGTCCACACATGTAGTTAACACCTTGTCCTTTCGTCTGTATATGTCACATCTTACAACCGGACTGGTATCTTCAAGAAAAAAAAATAGTTTCCATGACTTTTGCCCCAACCCTCGTATATATGAATAAAAAAGAAATGAGCATCTGTGATCTCTATTGCGTGAAGTTGAAACTGATCAAGTGAGGGAAGAATTTGATGAAATAATGACTATCAATTGTGTGAAGGCGAAAGTTAATATCAGAAAAGAGATGGACATGAAATCTTTGAGTTCAAAGGGAAATTTTCAAAAGCTACCTAAGAAACCCCATTAAGAAGGATATGAAACGAAAAGAAAACCACAAGACACACTGCGGCCTATTAAAAAAACACAAGCACAAGAAAATGCAACATGCTATTTGTAAATCATCAAATGACAAAAAAAATACAACTTAAACACAATATAAGAGTTTTGCCTGGAAATATAATTCCTGTAATTTTTAATGAAAAATATCTGTGATTTTTGGGTCCATTATTAAAGTAACGTACATTTGAAACATTTTAGTTCAATCTGATTTGAT
>BMAV01001063.1:114748-174163 GCA_019973955.1 Trichonephila inaurata madagascariensis
AACTTTTTCTCTTGTGATTCAATTTTTTTCGCACTATTTTTAAAAACTTCTATACGTTCAAAATTATTTTCCGTTTTAACAAATTTAATGATAAACAATGACCTTTATCTGGTTTTACCAGGTGCCTAACTCAACGAGAGCAATGAAATTGGCTTAATTTTCGAAACAAAAATTTAAACAAAATTAACAAATTTTTTCAATAATTAAATTTAAGGACGCGTGTGGCTAAAAATTACTGATTATAAAATAATATATGTTTGAAGTACTTGGCAGCATAAAGTTAGAAAAAGTCATTAAAATTCATCAAATTTAAAATAATTTTTTTAAAGTTAAAGATTCACTGTATTCTTGGAGACAATGTATTTTTCCTCTCTTTATGATTTATTTTTGATGGGTATGAAATGTTAAATAAATAGATATTAACTTACAAAAAACGTGCTAAAAACTTTTTTTTTATTAATGTATAGTGTTTATGGATTTCAAATTTGTTTTAAGTGATTTATAAAGTACATTAAAAAGGAAATCATCTTTTAACACCTTAACTGTAGATTATTAATTACTTCATTCGCTCTACAGTGCCGCAATTTTTCTCAGACACACGTATATGCGGTGTATTAAAGCAGTGCTTCTCAAACTTTTATTGTAATATTCGTGACCCAATATTCAATTATCATTATTATCGCCCCTCCCCTCTATACAATGACAATGTATTGAGTTCAATAATACTATACTTTGACACTAAAGCTACAATATTACTTTACCCTCTTATATGCCACCAACGTATATAAACGTATCGCTCTGCCAAACCATTCGTTTTCTAGGCGTATATATACGTCTTTATGAAGTACGATCTTTTCTGTGCACTGCTATCGATAAAATTATTCAGAAGGCTTTGGAATGCTATAAAAGAACCTTGACAGTGTTTGCAAAGGATGTACTCGTTTCAGAGGATTTGTTTATTTATTCCTTTTTTTCCCCCCCCCCCTCCTAAAAAAATATCAAGATAAGTGCGCCTATGTGGAAAACAGTAGATTGGGGAGGGAATGGCGTAACTTTTAGTCGGCAGCTAAGGAATTATACAATTGGAGAAACGCTGTATTAAGGGGAGAATAAAAGACGCAAATATGCAAATTTTCCTCAGAATTAAAAAATACTTCGCAAGCAGTGTCAATGTCATTTTATTGCCTTTTAAAGTCTTCGAAATCGTTTGACTGATAAAAGCATAAATAAAAGAAGTATTTTGGAAAGATGCACTATTACGACCTGGGCACTCAATGCACGGGTTGAGCGAGACAGTGACAGTTAAGAGTCTGTTGAAAAATAAAATTGTCAAATAAATAAAATCAATAAAAACACGTAAAACAATTTTTTTAAAGAAATAAGAAATTTTAGTTCGAAGGAGACATGAAGAAATATTATAATTATATTTCTAACTGAATTTACATCTAATCGATTTTCTTCTTAGAGTTAATTATTTGTCAAAGCAATTCCTTCATTTGTGTGTGTGTGCTTGGAAAAAACAATTTGCCGATGCAGTTTTTGGCACAGCTACCTACCTATTATAATAACAACTAAGTAACAATATTAAAACATTTTCTTCTTTTTTGTGTATGGAGTCTATAATATATTTTAATTAAGAATATCCAGGATACAGAATTAACGCACAGTTCTTAATCAATACTTTTGCATTAAGTTTTTATTCTTATTTTTAAGGAAACAACACTACATTATAGAAGAAGAAGTTGTACTTGTTCTTTTAATTTATTACTCTCTAGCCAACAAACTTTTTAAAAAAAATCCATCGGACTGTATAATTAATTTCATTTTTCCGTTCAATTTAAGAAATTAGGTTAGTCAAAAATGAAAAGAATTTGAATAATGAATGAAAATAGTACTTAATTTCGTCCTTTCATAACGGTTCCAGCTAAATAATGGACAAAACATCCCCAGACAGAGATGTCTAAAACGAGAGGTAAGTAATGAACTTTTTTCGAAATAAGTAATAAACAACCAAGATGGAAATATCCTCATATATTCAAGAGATAAGAAGAGTAAATCACGAGAAAATATTTTTTTTTCCCATTCATTCTTTGGATTAATATCTGTACTAATAAAATAGATACTCATATAATTTTAAAAAAAAACTGAACGAAAACGAATTGACTCAGATAATATTCAAGGAAAATGAGCAGTAATAAAGCATTTGCATACAGGTATGACATAAATACCAATATTTTATGAAACTTAAGTGTACAAAGGTTGATGTCAATATATCAATAACATTACGAAATATCTTTATATATAAAAGTTGCGTGTCACAGTCCGAAACTACTCAACGGATCCTGACATAATTTTGCATATGGTGAGTCATTTCTTCCAACTTAAAATATAGGATAGTGTTTATCTCAATTTTTGGCGTCATTATTTTTTTATTGCCTGAAATGCGTAGAATGCGGGAAACGAGAAAATTCACAAAATGTATGATTTCGTGTGCGCCTGCGGAAGCGGATTTTGTGGAACAAGGTGCATTAAAAGTCAGTACCTGCTGTATTTCGGGGCGTGAAATCCGAATTTTGAATTGAATCCCCATAATACCCGTAACTTTGCCGGAAAATGCAGGATGACCGTATTTTAGACACTTCTTGACAGGTCTTTGCCTTAAAAGCCATGGAACGTGAAAACATCGTCCCTGGCATATTTGGAAACGGGCAATCTGAATCTAATATCCCATATGAGAAATGGTCACAAATTTGCCGGATAATGCTGGACGACAATATTTTAGAAATACCCTGGCAGGGTCTTACCTTTAAAGCCTTGGAATGCGAAAACTTGATTCCTGGCATATTTTGGCGTTTAAATTATCTCAGACATGTGAACCGAAAAACTGGGAATTTTAAAATATATGCCACCTGGCAACATTGATAAAATATCAACATTACGTCATGTCCATCCTTCGAATCTATTCCTAGTACTGCCACCGTACACCATCATTACTTATTTAGCCAAAAAGCAGTGGTTTATACTTAAGTTTGTGAGATTGTGAATCACGCACATTTATTTGTTACAAGTATTATAAACCTTATTTTATTTTGCTACAGGTACGGGTATTTATCAGAGCATGCTATAAACAAGTGGTCGCCAAACGATGGTTCACAAACAAATGGCGGCCCGTGCGAAACTTTTGATGGTTTTTAGAAAAAAATGTGATATTTATAATCTTATGAAAATTTAGTTTCAAAAAGGAAGAGTATCAAAACGTATCATGGAATATGAATTAGACTTTTCTTTAAAATTTTAGCTACAACTTTTAGCAAGGTTTCTTCTTCTGAATTTGAGGAAGTTTTTGCTCCTGTTCCAAGTTTATCTAGCAACCTTATGTGTACTATTGGTCACTATTGTGGATATTGCTTTGAGTTGCCAGTTTTCTCTGGTTTTTTAAGTAAATGGATAAAAATGTTAGTTGAGATGTAAATAAGTGACATTATAGTTATAGTGATTCGCCAAATAGTGGTCGATCATATAAGTGGTCCACACGTGAAATATAAAATTTAGAATTTAGTGGTCCAAGTGTTCTAAGGGTTGGCAACCACTCCATTTACTATCTATTTAAAAGTATCATATGTAAGGCTTATTTTTGAACAGGAAGTCTTAATACGTCACTGATCATCTCGCTTATCGGTATACCAGCGTTTCTCAAACTTTGGAACATGATAACTCTGCAAAGGGGGCTCAAGCATATTAAAAAGTCAAAAACAAAAGATTAGTTTAAAAAATTAATAATTTAATGAAAGTGAACAAACAAAAAATACATTTGGACATAATAAAAATAAAATACACAATTACTTCGGCATGATACACTTACAAATATATCAATACTGCTCAATGTATTTTAAAATCAATTTTACAATACTAAGTAAAGTACACGTTTAATAATTACCACTGATCCCATGGACTTGACATTCATAAAATTATATACAAAAATTAACACTTACCTTAATAATTTGTAAGGTTTATAATCATTCTCTTTTTTTACAGCCGATTTCAAAATTACCCTATTCGCTCCCCAATTCCACCGTATTCCGCGTAGGCACGTGTATGTGATGTATTAGGGAGGGGGGACAGAGAAAAGAAATAAATAAGTTAATCCTCTGAAATAAGTAAATCCTTCTCAAACACTGTCAAGGTCCTTTTTTTGTATTCCAAAGCCTTCCGAGCTATTTTATGGATAGCAGTGCCCAGAAAAGATCGTACTTCGGAAAAACGATTGTATACGGCTGGGGCAATTAACACTTTGACTGAACGATACGTTTATGTGCGCCGGCGACACTTAAGAGTTTAAAGTCGCATTTTAGATTTTTCTTCAAATTATGGCATGATTGAATTCAATACATTTTTATTTTATGTAAGGGGGGTTGCGATTAAAATGATTTGAATGAATATTAGGTCGCAAACGTCGGAAGTTAGAGAAACACTGTTGTATACCAATTCCTTGCTAAAAAACAGACTTAAGTCTGCCATGCATTTTGTATGTCTCGAATGTAAAATTCGTAAGCTTAATTCACAGTGCCTTAGAAGTATTCTTTTACTAACATAAAATTCTTTTAAAGCAGTTGCAAAGTTTTATTCTTTCATAATCTTTAAAAGTACCTTTGGGAGAAAAATATTACAAACAAAATAACCTTTATAAACTGATACATATTAATGATACTTTATATAATCAACTGTTGTCTTTTTTTTTACAATTTTATCTTATTTATGAAATCTCAGCAACTGAAATTATTTATCATTACTAATACTCAATAGTAATGTAATTATTCACTTGAATTAAAGTAAAAACAATTAGTGCTTTATATTTTATGTGATGACACAAATGTAATAGAAATTCAGAATATCAATACATTCAAACAACGAAAATTACATTCTGAGTACTTATCACATAAAAAAAAAAGAATATCGAGACAGTGTTGGAAACCACATAATAGTTGGAAAAGATTAGCCAATGAGAATAAAAACAATTAAAAATAGATCGTAAATGAATAATCCTATTCCAATTTGGGTTGTTATCAGACTAACCATTGTTTTATTTAACACTCGATGAAATTAATTAAAGAAAAATTTAGAAGAAAAATACTACTTCTTTTTCTAGTTAATACATCACCTTTGGCACGTTGTAAGAAATTGAATAATGTGTATTTCGATTATATATCCAGAATGATACTTCTAAATTATACTTCATTAATAAGAGATAAAAATGCATCATGCACACACAGAACTATGCAAATACTGCTGCCTTAATAATAAGTATAATATTTTAGTTACAGATAAAATTTACTTATTATACTCTAATAAATTTATATTTTTATGTATCGATTAATAAAAATTTTAAAAAAAAAGTGATCCCCTCATCACAAGATCTCCAGAACTATTAGATTGACAGATATTAAATTTTACACATATATTTATTTTATTAAACAAAATTCACTAAGAAAAAGTTTTTCAGAAATCCACTTCTAACGGAGGTTATTGGGTCGTTAAATATAAAGGAAAAAAATCTTATTTTGGATCTATTAGACCTACAGACTTGAAATTTGGCATACAGGGATCTTTTGTTGAGTAGAGGTCCGCGAAATATGGATTTTTCGTAAATCCTCTCCAAGAAAAATGGGGATTAGGGTACGATGCGTAAAAGATAAATTTACTTCCGTTTTAGAAGTTCAAGTCCTGGCTATTTTAAATCAAGGGGAGAGGGCTATAAAATTGTTTTCCAATTCAATCGAAAACTTAATGTAAGGAATAGATATCAATAAAAAACGATACGAAGTCCTATATAATCATACAGTATCCAGCAAATCGAGCGAGTAATGCTTAGTACAAAGAATTAACCAATATAACGTAATGAATTTTAAATAATTTTAAAGCATTTTGGATTTAAATATGAGATTGTTTAAGTAATTAAAAAGATATTGTGAAATAAAATTAAGTTTAATTGCGGAATATATCCAGTTAATAAATCACACAAGGAAACAAGATCATTCTTCTTCATAAAAAAACGGTTTTTAAGAGTTTCCTTTAAAAGATTGTGTTATGAAACAATCAAACTCTTTCATATGCCAATTTATGTATTAAAACTATGGTGCGATAATAACTCTAATTAGAAAAAGCCGTCACGAGTGGCTTTTATACTATTGTATATTTAGACACTTTAATAAAACCAAAACAAAATTTACAGAAACCGTAAACGAAATAAATCTATTAAAATATAAGTTTTTTTTTCTGGTTGTGGATTTATGCATTTAGTCCATATCAAGAGGGGATATTTTAAAGCAATTGTGCAATGTTTCAAGCATTCACTTATTTGCAGCATTGTCTTTACTAAAAAATATTTCAAAGCTATATTCTTAATTATTGCATTATATATTTTTTATAATGGTTTTGTGCGCTACAGTATTTATATTAAATATTTCAAAAGTAGCCTTATTTTTGTGAGTTTTTTTTAATTAATTTAATTTCAAAATTCTTCATGCTGCACATTGTATAACATGCGGCTTACAGATGTAAATGGTAACAGCACTACTTAATTTGAAACAAAAAAAATATTTTAAGATACAAATATAAAATAAAAAAGAAGAGGGGAAATACACAAAATATAAAAAAGGGGTGGGAAGGTACCTGTAAATCTTTAAAAATGCGTACAATAAACAAAATTTTTTAAGACATTAAGGCAGATTTTCTGAAACTGGGAGGAGTGCCCTCTATGGGGGGCGAGAAAATTGAGTAGTTGAAAAGAAATGATTTTTTTAAAAAAAATATTAGTTTACTGAAAATAAACATACAAAATACATTCTAACATAAAAAAAAAAGAATTTACACTGGTGTAATACACTTATAAATGTATTTTACTGCACAATATATTTTATATAATTAATTAAACAATACTAAGTTGAGGACACGTTTAATAATTAACACTGACCCCATGGGATTTTCACATGTAAAATTATATACAAAAATTAACACTTTTATAATTATATTCTACGGATTACAATTAATCCCTTCAATGTCAATTAAAAGTTACGGGATTCGTTCTCCAGTGCCAACGTTTTACTCATAGGAACGCTCATGTGATGTATTGGAGGGGGGAAGAAGAAAAGAATAAATAGGCAAATCATTTGAAATAAGTGAATCCTTCGCAAACACTGACAAGGTCCTTTTATTGCATTCCAAAGCTTTTGGAAGAATTTTATGAATAGCAGTGGCTGTAATGATCGTACTTCGGAAAGACATATATATGCATCCGGGACAATTAACGCTTTTGCTCAGTAAAAAGTTTATATACACCGGTGTCACTTAAGAGGTTAGTGTCAAAATACAGAATTATTGAATTCAATACATTGTTATTGTACGAAGGGGGTGCGCGATGAAAATTATGATTGAATGTTGGGTCGCAAATATTGAAAGTTTGAGAAACCCTGCATTAAGGCTTTCAGTACAACCAAACAACAAAGACAAAACAGGTGGCCAGGAAATACCCAAACGTTTCAATTCATCTTTAAAATGTTCTCTTTTACAAACATATAGGTTACAATACAACAAAATAAATACCGAAATCTCAGCATCCTGACCATAGGAACAAATAAGGCTACCAATTAAATTAAACCTAGACAAATAACTCTTAAAATTATTATGACCTGTAAGAATCTGGGATAGCATAAAATCAGTAAAGAAATTCTTACATTTTAACCGTTGATAAGTGGTCGAAAAAACTATTTAGTCGATAAAACTTTAGGTGAAGTAAAGAAATCGGTGTTCCATGCTGAAACAGTTCTTTCCCAAGCTAAATGCTTCCAGTGGGACAAGGGCACAAACATCAAAAGGTCCATATCTTGGGAAGTTGTCTCTATGGCCAACTGATCCATTCTATCATTGCCGATATTTACACTATGGCCCCGAACTTCCAAAAAGTGGATGTCGCAATCTTCAAGGTAGTACAGAATAGACTGAACCTCTACAACAGGTTTTTCTATAGGATTAACATTGAGAAAATAATGGAGTGAAGAGAGCGATTCCGTGCAGATAAGAAAATTGAGAGTTTCGCCCTGACGGAGAGAGTCCTGAATCTCTTTTAAGGCAAGATTAATACAGAGTAGTTCAGCTTGAAAAATAGAGCATTCATCTCTTAATCGATGTTGGAAAGTAACGTTTTCAACTCCTTCTTCGTAAATAAGGCAGGCAAGACCAACATTTCCATTCAATTTACTCCCATCTGTGAAACAAATAGTTGTATATTCTTGAAAGACTTCATTTGTATAAGATACACGAGTTATAGGTTTTATACGAGAAGGGTGTGAAATAAATGAAAATGGAATCGTCCCATGGCAGGCATGTCATGAGTTCGAGCCCAGCACCACTAAAGACCCGCCGTGTAGGGCAGCGATGCACGCTAAATCTGTCGAGAGCTTAAACGTCTTCCCGTTGGTGTGGTGTGGTAGTTAGGAGAGGCGGGTGCCAGCTCAGGTGTTGTCCATGTCACTTGACCATCCATGGTTCAAAATTACGTGGTCCGTCGTCAAAAGCCCTCGTGTAGCTAAACAGTGCGACGTTAATATTCACTCACTCTCACCCAATTATATCAAGATTATTCACAAAATAACGAATTCGTTCGGTGGTATACAAGAAATAAAAAACAATGCTTCATATTTTTGTGAGTTTAAATGCTATTTTATAACAAACTCATATTAATAAAAATGGAAATATAATACATAATAATGAAACTAACAAACGTAAGTAATTTTAAAAAAATATATATTTTTTAGCATTATTTCAACTTAAGTGAAAATTCTATTTAATTGTCATGGAATAAAAATGTGAGGCAAAAATGTTACAAACACGTGACATATCTGATGATCTGGAACACACAGCGTAGGAATTTTAGAAACCTCTTTTCAAAGGAAGTGTAATAATATAATTTCACTACCAACTGTCTATTGAATACATTTTCGCCTATTGAACAGGAAAGTCAGTTGGAGCAATGCAACATGAAAGCAATGAACAGAAGAATTGACGCTGAAAATTGAATTAGAAAATTCCTAAAGTTTCCCCCGGAATTTGAAGTATTTGCCGAAAAGTTCAGAGACTAAATTTTCGGACATTCAAATAATTGCTCGCCAGTCATTCTAGTTTCGCATTTAGTGTAAGTAGCTGTCACCATACAAATTTAACAAATTGCTATTTAATATCCGTGAATCATTACAGAAAGATCGTTCGAAGACTGTAACAACTTTCATATTAATTATCAAGTATCTGTCTTGTAGCAAATATGTTTATAAATGAGTATTAAATTTTACATAATTTAAAATGAAACAGAAATATTTTGTTTACTGTTTAGTTTATACATTATATTTTAAAAAATAACGTAAATGTTAAATGTAAATAATTTTTTTTTATAAAAGATAAAATACACAATGCATCCAGTTAAAAAAGAAACGAATTATCTAGGAAAATTAAAATATTTTGTTACAAATGTGTTAAAATAATTTTTCATTCATATGAAATGTTTCCAAGAACATCATTATTATCCTATTATTTTTATTTAGGAATTTAAGTTACCTTATTAAAAACATTGTGGGATAATAATAACAAACCAAAATCTTATCTTTTTAAAAGCATATGGAACAAAAAACGCTTAAATTTCTACTTGTTTTGTCTTGAAAATGTATAATTTTATTTTACTGTACACAATAATGAAAATAATGTTCATAATTTTTGTGTTCTTACAATATTTCGTGTTTTATGTATGTTGCTTTAATTACTCTTTTACTTAAAAAAGTATATTAGTTTTATACTCATATAACAATATAAAAAGAAGAGTTGGGGCGCTCGAATTTTTTAACTGAATCATCAAAACAGAATAAAAACAATTTTAAGCTCTACAGCGCTATTATATTTTCTAAAAAAAATACCAAAAACCATTCATTCGTCTGTAAAAGTTTTAATTAAAGCATCTAAATAATAAAAAAACGTATTCATGGTTAATTGTTTACGTGGTAAAATAATTTTAAGACGTTATGGCTCTTAACGAAATTTGAATCGAAAAAAGTTTTTTTTAATGTAGAGAAAAATTTATTTTGAAGGCAATGACATGAAAGATGAAACAATGTAATGGATAAAAACGAAGCTGTATCGTCCAATACTTCATTGATTAGGTATTAAGATTTTAATAAAACTTCAGCTCTTGCAGCTTTCTGGAAAGTTGAGTATTTATTTCCATTGATTATTGTTGTATGAGACAATGCCTTTCTTCTACAGCAACGATTCCAATCCAAACAATCGTTGTGATATTTTTCTGTGAGATCTTGCAATAATGTACTATCCTAACTGCATTGGAGACATTATATGAAACAAAACACATGGTTGCCAATTCAGAGCGTACAACACATGCAAAATTGCAGTTGCCAACTTGGCGAGTTATTTTAAACGTTGTCATTGTTGTAATAATACGTAATAAATTTATTACAACATCACTGAAAACTTTTTCATATATACACCGAGAGATTTAAGATAAACTCTTTTGTTTATTAATTCGAGAAAAAATTAATTTAATTTATTTCATACAACAATACCCATCTCATTTAACACTAGCATGTATACTAGACATGTAGATCGATTTTTACAAAGTAGTAACTTTCAAACTTGATAGTAAATATGTAATATTTTTACCAACAAAACTAAAACATAAAACATTTTGTAAGAAAAATTACTTCTCTAAAACAAAATTACTCCGTGTAATATTGAAGAAAATGTGAAATTGAATACTTATTTTATGAAGATAAAAGAATTTACCACTAAGACAAGATCAGCATTGGATGGTTTTAAAATTAATTTATCTTCTACGAATGTCTGGTAACAGATTTATTTTAATGATTTTTCAATTTATTAAAAACTTGAAACAGATGGAAATACATAATTCTAAGCGAACTCATTAATTCTTGATAAATTGTTAAGTCTGATTTTCTCAGAACATATTATAATGATAAAAAATAATAATTTTTACAGGAAGAAAAATTTTTGATTTTTAAGACTGCATAGAACAATTTTATAACGAAAGAAATATTGAAAGTAAGGGAAAATCAAATATAAATGGTACAAATAATATGATATATAAATCAAAGTTTAAAGGAAAAAGAAAACACACACAAATATCATTCGTAATCAATAGAAGCATTTTGTTTCATTTAATTGAAATAAAACATGTTATTATATGTAGAAAACAATTTGTAGTGTAAAAAAATGATAATAATGACAATTCTTATGCAAGGATTGATATATAAAAATGTTGCTATAAAAGTTTCAATAAAATCGAACTTCTTTCATTTTCAGCTCAAACGATGGAATTTAAACACGTGAAATGGAAAATAAAACTCCTCCTTAAATTCTTTAAATTCAGAGATTTCATTTTTTAAAAAAAAAATATCCTTAAATTCAGAACTTTAAACAAGTTTAGTTATGTATACAATTTGTAATAGAATGCAAAGTAATGCATATAAAAGTATTAATTGTTAAAAAGGGAAAAAAAATTGAACATTTGTAATACAACGTGGCAACATGACAAAATTAGAAACTTTCATTTATTTTATCATGTTTATGCATTATTATCATTAGTTATCTGTCCGTTACTTCATTATATCAGTATTATTATTAAATGTAAAATTTTACAAAAAAATTTAAGGACAATACAATTAAACGAAAAGTTCGAATGCAAGCTAAAATGAACACTCTACGTAGAAAATAAATTTTTCACAAAAAGAACATAATATAAAATTATAAAATGCAAATTACTCTATTTATAAGTAAAAAACGTAGTGGAGTCGAAAACAATTCAATATGATAGTTTAATATGAAATTACTGCATTTTTTTTTCTCTTTTTTTTTTAACCTCTTTTGCAATGTTACAGTGAATCAGTCAAGATTTGATAAAGAAAATATATTATAATAGAATACGAATGGCTAGTTTATCAATTTTTTTGTTTATAATGATATTAACAAATTGTTTTAGCAATTTTAAGTATTACATCAATTGCTTGACAATTTTTATTTATTTTTCAATATTTCTTTAAAAGAAAAAATATATTTAGTTTCATTTTCTTTATCAAACTTATTTTTAACTCTTAAGTCTTAACAGTATTGCAAAAATTTTTCTTAAGGACTTTCTATGCACATTTAGAAACAAGTAACGTTCATTAATGAAATTATAATTATTTAAAAATGCCAAAAATCATGCATTGTTTAAAATCATTTAAATGTATTTTTTTTTTTTTTAAAAAACATATAATACATAAATTTACCCTTCAGAAAGTTTCATTTTGTATATTATTTAATCCAAATACTCTTATTTAATTTATTACTGAAGTTTTTGAAGTTTTAATTTGCATCTAACAGGGATTCACTTCTAAAGCCATATGCATGCAATAAAACCTCGAGATTTCGTTTTTAATTTAGAGATTTATAAACATGTAACTACGACTGTCTATTCCAGATCTAAAGGAATTAGTTAGTAAATGCTATTTTAAAGAACAATAACTTATAATAATAACAAAAATATGTCTTAAAATTGTGTGTCTCTGTGAAGAATAGCTAAGTTTTGAAATAGTTCAGTAATACTGGACGAATAAAAAAACATTTACCGCAGAAAATAGCACTACGCATTTCATAAATCAACTAAACTCATAAGGTTTGCACATAATATTTGAATAATTTCAAAATACCTTCAAGCAAAAACAAAAGCACACAAAAAAAATTGGCAGAGCTTTGAAAATAACGCAGTTATGATATAGCTTTAATTAACACGCTCCATAAAACCACCAGAATTCGAAACGGGATTTTTAGTTACCTCAGGCTAGTAAGAGAGGCAGAGAAAGTACTACAGTATCACTTCTTTCAAATCATTAAAAATGTTCTGGATAATCTAACAACATTATTTCTTTCTTGTTGTTTGATGCTTGCAATTTGGTTGCATTAAAATTAAAATAAAAAATATGTAATATAAAGTCAAAATATACATAAAAATTGTTCTTAAACATCCCGTATTTTTTAATTTGAAAAAAAAAATCACATTTTTGATTAAAGATAGAACACCCTTAACAATATATAAATAATTCCAGAGAGTTTTCGTTATGACAGTCTTGCAGGAAATAGGACAATCTCTCTCTTGAAACTGGTATTTTAAAGTTACCATTGTTCATTAAAATGAATGTAGAGATAGCACATATCTAAAACAGTATAATAATTTAACATACTAACTATGTAATACTTTTATACATATACGGAAAAGCGTATATGTTAATTCTTTCAAAAAAGTACATTTTAATCTATTCCAAATATTTAATTTTGCAGGAGTGTTAATTTTTTTTTAAATAATTTACACCAAAGAAAGAAATTACAAATTTTGAAATGAAACAAATTTTAAAAATTAACGACGTTACTTATTTTTCCCATACAAATATATTTCAATTTATTTAATTAACAATACCACATCATTTGCATAGTGCAAAAGTAAGACAGAGCATCATTTACATGAGAGTCAAATCACTCCAATGATCCAATTCCAAATTGCTGCGATTAGAGGACAAATTCAATCGCAGACGAAACAAAGCGAGTAGTAAGATATTTTTTTTTTTTTTTTATTCGGAAAACGGTACGAATTCTCAGAGAGACTTCTGAGTTATTCTAGTCACAGAAAATAAAGGAATTAATTCATTTAGACTTTTATCATTATTATAAATACATATTTTTTCTGTGTGTTATAAAACAATATGTTATTCATTTCAGTTTGGAATTAATAATTGTAAAACGCTTACTTTAAAAAATACAAGTCTTCTCCTTTTGAAATTCAATCAACATTTTAAAATTGCATTTTTTGAAATTCCAAATCTTTTAGAAAATAATTTCGCATTTTAGTTATTTCCTTTAGATAAAGAAAATTAAATCATAAAAAAGCCAGTTTTTACTGGAAAAAAATTGAACGAATTTTAGTAGTGTTAATTGCATGATATGTTCAAATTTTATTTTTTAAATAGAGCCCCGCTTATTTTTGACTTCTAATTAACAATCGATTAATGCAAAACAATCGATTTATACCACTGAGAAAAAATTGATAAAATAACGTCAATAAGTTTCTAGTTAACTTTAAATGTATTAATAACAGTAAATATTTTAAATGTGTTCCATTTACTGAGAAAGAGACAATTGGCGTGGGGTTCAAAAACTATAAGACCCGTCAATTTTACTATAACAGTAATAAAATATAGTTTTTACTGAAATATTCAACGCAAAATTAGCATCCCATAGTTTCATTTAGTCAAAAATGATTGTAAAGAACATTTTAAAAATTGGCAAGAATGTGTCTTAAAATAAAATTATGAGTGTTGAAATCTTTGAATTAATAGTAATTATCCATCTTGCTTTGTTTGCCGCTATCACAAAATAGTTTTTCATCATTAAAGAGACTTATCTTCAAAGCATGGAAATATTTTTTAAGTTCAACATTAAATTAAGTGCCTCAAAAATCATTAAAAAAGATTAAAAAGTTGAAAATGATTAACAATAGAATTTGTAATGAAGTATGAAAAAAAAATGACCGAATCAATATATTTTTTTAACCTAAATGTCACGGGAACTTTTTAACAAAATTTAAAACAATTATAATGCATCCGATAATAGATGTGTGTCCAAAATATTTAGAAGGTGGTTAAAAGCTAGTAACATTTAAGTGACAATTTTAAAATTTAAAAATACTATAGTTAAGGAATCAGGTAGATATTCACATATCGATTTTCACTCTTAAAACTAAGGAATATTACGGTCTAACTAGTAAAACTAAAATTTATAATTTTAAAAATATATCGAATTATACCTACTTGTTGATACAATAAGAGACATTCATGACAGAAAACCTTAACCATGGAGAATAAATTTCATAATCGCAGACATTCAACAGTAACTTTTTCCTCCAAATACAACAAGGAATTCTAATCCAAAATGAATCTTGATATATTTTCCTGTGTTGCAAAAATTCACCAATTTCCAAAAGTATAAATTCCTCACATCACAAACAGTAAGATGTCACTATCAGCAAAATTATTTTTAATAAAACACTTTATAAAGTTCACACAACTGAATCAAATTATTTCGATTCAGATTAAAATGTTATTTTATCTCACAGAAATCCGTATTCGAAAAATGTTATTTTAATTTTCAAAACTTATAAATTTATCGTTTGCAGTTAAGCTGAGCGTAGCAGCTCTTTCACTGCACGTGGAGTTCCGAGAGCGCGATGTTCACGACTCTGGTGTTTCTCAAACAGTAAATAGTCTACCATCCGATGGAGTAAAGAGCTCCAATCTATCTCTAGCGCTTCAGGAGAGCGCAGCTCCTTCGAGATGATTGGAGGAAGAGCGCGCCGCTTTCCTTTGAAAGTAGCGGAAGCGAATGAGTGGCGGCAAATTAGATGTGAGAGAGAAATGGTAGTTGTAGATGGGAAGGGGAAGGAATTTATGCGTTGAGTTGGTTTGAATTTGCAAGGAAGGTGTGCTAAATATTTTTTTTTTAAATTGAAACACCAGTATTGGTTGAATCTTTAATAAGATATAAAAAAGAAAAAATTCTTCGGGACAAAAGATTAAACGTAAACTGTATGACTATTAATAGCTTAGGTATAAAACTAAATTAATTAATTAACTTAATTACACAATGCAAATTATGCTCTAAAAATGATTTCCTCCCAATATTTTCTTTTAGGTTTTGGTTGATAATATACTAAATATCCTGTGACCTAAATTTAAATCGAAATCAATTACCGTTTTAAATATATTTCGAAAAAACTATAGGGAAGTAAAAATTATACAACATATTTATTCGAATATACGCCGTACTTTTTGCCTAAAGTTCATGCTACTGAAAATCGGATACGGCTTAGAATTGAAGGGAAAAAATTATTTGAATGGGGCAATTAGAACTATTACAAGTTCATGTATGTGAACTAATTATTAACTTCTTAGTTCTCATTTTAAATTTATTTTAATTGCGTAAAATGTTGGATATTGATTAACCATTTTACATTATTATTCATTTTTCGCAAAATTTTGTTCAGAATTTGGAGTTCAGCTTAAAATCGATGGCGGCTTAGATTCAAATAAATACGGTTATTAAGATTTAAAAAAAAAAAAAAGGTTTAAATATTTTTTTCAACTCTTTTTTTTTTTAACATCTCGTGTTAAGAGGATCTATAGAACGTTTTAAAAATTAATATATAACCCCCGAATTATATCAATTGGGAATTAGAACTACGCGAATAATTCCTGAACTGTTTAATGGATTTGAAATTTGGGACATAAATTTTTCCGACGTGTAAGCTCAGAATTGGATTTTTTAAAAAAAATGATAGTTGGTAGATTAGATATCTAAAAATTTTGTTGTGTCGCTGGCTATCTATTTCTTTACACATTTTGATAAGCCATATTTTTAGAATATTATTATTGCTTATTTCAATAATGTTACATTTTTCTCAGTAAGGGGGGGGGGGCAATTTCGTACAATAGAGTCCGCATTTAATGTATTTATTTATTTTTTTTTTTTTAAGATTGCAGCAAATTTACAGGAAGAAAAGAACAGTTTACATATTTGAAAGAAACCTTTATCTATTTTCATTTTTATTAACCTGTGTTTTCATTGTGACAATAAAATTACGAGTATCAGAGGTTTACTTACTATAGTACTGCTTTATTATTATCTGTTTTTATATAATCCGTGGTGCAGTCTTTTAATTAGATGAAGTTTTCAAAGAGATTTTACTTGTTAGAATTTTATAGATTTTCAAAGTAAAGAAATACCACGAACTTACTTGATATGGGAAACTGAGTGATAACCGCATATAAGCCGGAGTATAATTTTCCATATAAATGAATAGTAATTATTTTTCGTTGAAGCTAAAGACGAAAGAAAAAATTAACTAATTTAAAAATATGTTTAATAAAGTCTTAGGTAACACAAATACAAAATCGCAAACCGAAGTTATTTTGATGTAGAAGGTTTCATAATATATAACAATGCAGTTTGCAACCTGAAATTTTTTCTTCCCAAAATTTCCTTCTAGCAGGCTAATAATTTATTACTATTATTTTTGGGGGATTGGAAAAATACGTTCTTTATTGGAATATATATATATATATATATACCTGGCTTTTGCTCTCATTTCTCATTGAGCTCATCAATTGTCAGCTCCTGATTGTGGGAATTCAACAATTCCTGAAAGTCATCACTATCCTCTTCCAAATTAATTTGCCTGGCAAGATTGACAACTTCTTCAATCCTACAATAATTTTATCATTTTTTAGCTAAACAAAAAGATAGGAGTGAGTAATCGAGTTGTATAGCGCTCAATCAAAAGACGAATCTATGAGATTTGAAAAACTTGTAATTTCAGGCAGAATGCAGAACTAGTGTATTTATTTGAATGTAAGCCACCAAAGATTCTAAGCCGCACACTAAAATCCTAAAACGTTTTTGTGAAAAAATACAAAATAGTGAAAAATTGTTTATATTTATATATCTGATATTTATAAATAAAAAAATTAAAATGATAATTAGTAAGAAATGAATAGATTTATTTTACCACTATTAAAAACATTTAAAAGGGTACATGAACTAGTAATTGCGCTAACCGCTACTATATCTAATTTCTCATTTCGACGAATTTTTCAGACGTCGATTCTAACCACACCGAATTTTCCGTAGCAATAACATTTGGGAAAAAAAAATTGGCTTAGATCCAAAGAAATATGGTATTTCCTTTTTTTTTTATAAGGGCTCATACTAAATACAATATGCCGAGTACATGTGCTTTTAAATCTATCCTAAAGTTATTCAACGTCAAAGAAATATACATCAAAAAGTCTGTGTTTGTTAGTCTTACTATGCACGACACCTAAAATACATTTATAAAAGCAAAAGTATTTTTCATTTGATCCAACAATCTTCGGCTTTCACTCGTATCGAGTTTCAAGTTACAATACAAACAAGTAATATATAAAAAAGAATTTTAAGTCTATTCCTACTTAGATCAAAGAAAAATTTTATTTTAGACTCTTTCTATTAAATAGTTACAATTAATATAAATATGTATATGCATAGGATATAATCACAACATTAAGTGGTAATTCATTTTTATTCATTATCATTAAAGTATCGTATTGTCATCCAAAACAATTGTGTACATAAAATTTCAGTTAAACGGAATGCTTTAAAATGTGAGAAAAAAACCCCCTTTTTTTTAAGTTTTGACACAAGTCGCCAAAATGGCCGCTAAGTCGATAAGGTGGCTGTGTGTATTTGTAATTCTTTAAATAATTAGTTTAAATCAATTAATTTTTATTAATTATAGTTAAATTAGTGTATTGTCATCCAAAATACTCATGTATATAAAATTTCAGCTCAAAATTGAGCGCTTTAAAATGTTTTTTATTAACGATTGGAAATTCCACCAAGATAAATAAATATATAGAGAGAGAGTGTGAGTTAATAGTGTGTGTGTGTAGGAATTGAAAAAGAACTGTAAATATTATGTTGCAACCATCTTTAATTATATTGAGAATTCCCCAAATTTGCACAAGTAGCCACTGGAAATTTAATTTAAGAAACAAAAAGACAACAATGCATCATGTTTACAAGATGCAGCATCGCCTTCCTCAACGAAAATTAGTTTGCCAAATAGTGCTTAAAATTTCCCATTTTATATTTAAAATCTTCGCTTTCAATTTTTATCTGAAATATATACAGAAATACTATTTAGAAAGAATACAAAGCCAAAGTCATGCATGTTACGGATTTACCAATACCGAAGGCTTCATATCTACAATTCACAATTAATGAGTTTATTATTAATTTGAAGTACGGTGACGTAAATTGACACAACATTTTTTTCTGACAAAGTTAGGAGTGAAAACAAGTTTCCTTAGAACTTCGTGTAGAGTTTAATGTTATTATCTATATCGTGTAGAAGGGTTAGTTGTTAAATATCAGATCTGTAAAATAGAAAAATGAGAGAAAGGGTTGTGCTAATTAAAATTAATGAAGGAATTAGAATAAATAGAAAAAAATAGTCACTATTGTTAATTATTAATTAAATATTTCGTGTTTGCTAAATATTTTACAATTTTCTTCATGAAAGTTATAGTGGATTTAATATTTCTGGGGATAGGGTAATGGGAAAGGATGTAAGGGTCATCTATAAAAATAAGGATATTTGTAAGGGAAAAAAACAATTATATTTTATACCTGAAGCTTCCTTCACTTCTCTATATATTCACTTCATGTATTTAAACATTTGTTTTATCTCTTCGCCAGTGTAAGAAGTCCAAATTTATACTCTTCAAAAATAAAAATCAGGTAGTCAATATATTCTATAGCTCTTCATCACTTCCAAAGCCTTTACCGCGAATAACTTTTTCAGCTTCGGAAAAAATATTAAATACTAGGAGACAAATCCGGACTATAGGGAGGATAATGAAAAATTTCTCGTTCGAACTCATACAGCAATTTTTCAATAGCAGCAGCAGGGTGAGGGTGGGCACTATCGTGAAGAGGCACTTTCCTAAATAAAACATTATTTGGGCTTCTACTTTCGATGACTCGCAGTAGTCTTTTTTTAAATCTCATAATAAGGATTTGCATTGAAAATATCGTTTATCGCACAAGCGAGAGGTCTCCAAAGTTTGATACACGTATCCTCGAAGATACGCCAAACGATACTTCGGGGTACTCGAAAGAAATAGCTCATAATTATGGGTATATATATATATATATATATATATATAACGGGGTACATTTTATTATTTTTATTTTAGAAATAAAAGATCAAAAAGTTTGGAGAAAACTGCACTAACGGAAGAAAAGTATATCATAAGATTTCTGAAGTTCGCGAAGACATACAGCAAATGTTTTAATCCGAGAGGTGGAAGTCAAGGAAGCTTCAAGTATATAACACATCGCTTCTCTAACTGTGAAGCGTGCCACCTAGCGGGAAGTGATAACACTAGAAGAGATTGCGAGAATATTGAAAATTGGAAAACAAAAGATTATCTAAAAAAAGTATTAGTTTATTGAAAGTAAACAGACAAAATATATTCTGTGACATAATAAAAAAAAACATTTACACTCATATAATACACTTATAAATGCAAGTTACTGCACAATATATTTTTTATTAATTTCATAATGCTACGTTAAGAGCAAGTTTAATAATTACCAGTGACACCACGGGCCTGTCATATATAAAATTATATGCAAACATTAACACTTACCTTGATAATGTGTGTGTACGGTTTATAAATCATCCCCCTTAACTGCCGGTTAAAAGTTGCTTGATTTTCTCTCTAATCCTAACGCCCCCATTTTGCATGCATGCACGCGTATCAGGTGTATTACGGGGAGAAGGGAGAAAAGGCATTAATTAACAAAAATCCTCTGAAATAAGTAAATCCTTCGCAAACACTGCCAACGTCATTTCATTGCATTCCAAAGTCTTCGGAATAATTTTATGGATATCAGTGAACAGAAAAAATTGTAATTCAGAAAGACGTATATGTACGTCCGATGCAGTTTACACAATGGCTGAGTGATACGTCTATATACGCCGGCGACACATTCGGGGTTCAGGTCGAATTGTGGAACTTAAGCGTCAAAGCGTATTATCGAATTTAATACATTGATATTGTATGGAGGGGGTGTGATGAAAATTATGATTGATTATTAGGTCGCGAGTATTGAAAGTTTGAGAAGCACTGATAAAAAAAGATGGCTATACAGAGAAGTGCAGGAAGTTTCAACATTACAGCAGATGGTTACATAGATAAGCGGAGAAAGTTTCAAGTATATAGCAATTGTTTTATTCAATAAATTTCGAGTTATCGGTTTTGTATAACTAAACGGTCTTCACTTTCTGGATGCCCTTCTTCCATTGATTGAGATAATATTAACATGTATTTAGTGTCTTTGGGTTGAGCTTGATGCCACACATTATGTGTTAAAGTAAGAGTGCACAAAAGAGTGCAGCAAGCTTACTTTAATTTCAAAAGAAAGAATTCTATATGTCATATCAGATGATAAATTGATGTGAGTAGATTACATACTTTTGATTAATAAATTTTTCCACCAGCGGATACTGAATAAATAAATGTTGCATAATTTTATTTTCTCAGAGACAAAATATAAAAGCACTGAGCATCTACATTTAACACTACCAATAATTATCATACTCATTGATATATCCTTTTATAATTATAATAAAATAAATCCAGCAAATTAAAGGCGAAAAAAAATTAAAGATGATCTCATAAAAAGCTTGTGAAAATCCAATTAATTTACTTAAGCGCATAATTAGTATTTGTTCCATCAAAATATTACACAAATGACCATTAATTGCGTAAGTTGTTTGCAAACACAAAAATGTTTGGAGGTTTAAAAGAGGGCATTTAATTTTTCCTGTCTGTTTCAAACACAATTTCCCGGAATGTAATTGCGGGGCAAATTGAAACTTCGGCTGTTGAAGCATAACTTTAAGTAACGAGAAGCGGAAAGTAATTAACATGGATGGTAGAATGTGTCTTGCTTGGTAATTGCTCATAATTAAGGGCCGCTGATGAGGGCTATGCGTCAACTTCATCTTCAGACATAATATTTTACAAGTAACCTTCGCGATCTAGCGGTTTAGTAAGCACCACAGAGTGTTAAAGTAAAAATTTGTGTTTCAGTTATTAATTCGTGAATGAAAGTCGTAATTAGTGTACACATTTTAGACTAATGTGGATCTAAGTAAATTGACAAGAGTGAGGACACTTTTTAATAGTTCTTAGTACATTGAATTGATATTTAATTATTCAAATATATCAACGTATTATAAATATTTATGAATACTGTAGAAATTTCTTTTAAATATGGTAACGTAGTAATTGTTAGATTAATTGAATGTGTGTTTCTTTTTTTTTTATAAATGTCGTGCAAGAGTCATCATTGAATTAGTCAAAGAGTCATCACCGATCACCATCGGTTAATTCCGAAGAAGCACGTAATTGACAGCTGGGGTAAAATGAAGAGCATCAAATTTTAATCAGGATCTCTATCGTGCAGTTCCCAAAAAAATGACATATAAACTTATTACTAAATTCAATTATTTTTCAGAATCTCTCATTACTTTAAATGCTACTTGCTGGATTCATGACAAAACCTCAAGTCCAGGTTCGAACATTTCTGAGGCTGCAGTAGCCAAACGATCATGGTTGTAAGCACATCTTTCTGTTGTGTCGTGGTTTTGAGAATCCTTGAAACATATAATAACCCATCTTGTAGAGATTTTCCTGCCCATTAAACCTGAGGATGCGTAAGAGTTTGAAAATGGGGTTATCAGCTGAAATGTCATCCTTGCCGCTTAAACGTGGCTCAAAATTACGAGGTCCGTCGCCATCAGCCCTCGTTTAGCTCTCAATCCCCTCAGGGGGCTCACTTACTTTAGGTGGGTTCGGATGTCACAATCCCGAGGTACCCTAGTGATATTTTCCTTTTCCCAAGGGGTTTACTATCTTTGGAAAACACGGGTGTCACGACCCCGGAGTACCCCAGTGATCCTTCTCTATTTTCGACCCTCCATCTTATCATCCAATCTCTCCTTTTCTTCTTTTGCCGTCCAGACCACAGACTTATGAATGTTTGGCGCAGTATAGCCAAAACTGGCTCTTGCGCCATAAAACACCAAACTCACTCACTCACCCGTCTAGCTCTCAAGCAAAACGTTAAGAAACTATCAAGCACAATTGGCAGCGTAGTTTACGTCATTAATTGTCTTAATTTTTACTACTTTTGTATTTGATGAATAGTTATAACTAAAATATTTGAAAATGGTAAGAAAGAAATGTAACATTTACATTTCTTTTATACATTATACTGTAGCCTCAGAATAATGTATTACTATATATATATATACTGCGTATGGTAATTCAATTGAACAGTTAAGTTTAACTATGAGAAAGTATGTCCATGTTTGTACATCCATTTGTATGTAATACATACAAAAATCTATAGTTTTACTCCCATCGTGCCAAAATTGTACGAATTTAACTTTTAATAAGGTAGGGAAAGTGGATGCTCTACTTAAAATTTTCGAACAACTGCGTCTACAGGACCCAGTTTCGGTACCATTACATTTTTCTTTCATAGATCATTTTGATAATCTGGAAGTCAGCCTCGATTTTTCGTTTCGGAATTTATATGACACCCCTGATGATTTCAAAACCTAGCTAAGTTTCAGTACTTAGACTCGATTTTATTTGTAATTATTATTTTTTCTTATTTTCTATTTAAATTTTTTTTTAATAATGTGCGTGAGATGTCTTTATCATTGTGGGAAAAAAAGCTTATATAATCACATCGAGGGAATCACTGTTTATTTTTATTTTAATTATAGAATGCTCATTTTTATTAAAAAAACACTCAATTCTCGCCCAACGACAGGTGTTTCAGCTTAGTTCTTTGTAAAAACATATTTTTCTGTAATTTAATTAAATAGCTAATTTCGTATATAAATGACATGTAAAAATATTGTTATTAAGTTCATTTAGTACATACTCTTAAGCATTAACAAGTAGCATAGTAACATTTATGTCACTTGAATAATAATAAGTACTAATTGGTACTGAAAAAATAATAAGTATTAAGTCATTATATTGTTTAAGTGCAGTACACCGTTTATCTTATGTTTCAGTTTTATGTTCATTGTGTTAAAAATTTCATTTCGTCATATTGCGTATTTCTACCGTTTAAAAATATCAAAAGCATGTTAACCCCTTAACTCTCACAGGTGTATAAGTCCGTCTATCTCAACCGATGCGTTGAGTACCTCGGACGTATATATACGTCTTTTTGAAATACGATTCTTTTCTTAACGCTGCTATTAGTAAATTTATTCCGATACCTTTGGATTACAATAAAAACAGCCTTGACAATGTTTAGGAAGTATTTACATGCATCACAGAAAATTTTGCTTATTTGTGTCCCCCCCCCCTCCGTATAATACACCGCACAGGTGCGCCTATGTGAAAAATTGTAGCACTGAGGAGCGAATCGCGTAACTTTTAATCGGCAGTTAAGGGGTCAATGGATAACATTTAAAGAATACATATTCGAGCTCACGATGTTTTCTTAAAAAAGCATTTACAAATTTTTGTTAATTTTAGAAGTGTTCTTCTTAATTTATTTATGCAAATTTATATTTTGGTTTCCTTATGCCTTTAATAAAGAATATTAGACCTTTTCAAAAACTTCTTCCACATTTATCTAATTTATTAAAACCTAAAATTTTCAATGTCTTTTTAAATAAATAAGGAAAAACAATGCTAAGAAAGTTTATCTTTCTTGTCGCATTAGAACACATTGAAATCTTTTAAAAAAATTGTACATTTTCTAAAAGAAAGAGGTCAATATACAAGTAAGTTATGTAAAGAAAAAATTGGTCACTTAAATGAGATATCTCACTCCATTTGACTTCTCATATATAATTTAATCTTTTTAATTCATTTTTTTAAATTTAAAAATGGGAGAAAATTATATTTTAATTCAAACTACAGAATTATTTTGAAAACATTGGATTCAATACAGACAATTTTGAGAACTTTCTTTCTATCTCTGAAACTATTGCTCGTTTTTATAATTAATATTTGAAACAATTATAACTTAAATTTAATTTTTTAAAAAATGTCTAGGAATTATTTAGAGATTATTGTGTTTAAATATTTAAAGAAGAGAAAGTCTAACATATATATAGTCATTATTGATGTAACACCTACATTTTTTTTTAACTAAACTAATTTTATGTTGGTTTTTTTTAAAAAATTATTTTTTTTCTTCAAATTTTAATATGTTGTCATAAACTTATAAATATTTAATTATAATTAATTATTAAATAAAAAATATAAAATTTTCATCATATATGCTATAGTACATATCAATTTTCCTTTACAATAACATTTTAAAATATATATTTATAAAATCTTGATGTAATTCACACATCAGTCTGTGCAAAAAATTCCTGCACAAAAAATTATAATTTATATTTTTAAAAATAAATAATTTGCATATTTATTAATGTTCTAGATCGAATATAGATGAACAACTTTTGAGGCATCCAACATATTTGGAGAAGACCTCAAGTAGGTTCTATTTTCCAGATTCAAGTTGTATCAAATTTTGACATTCTAAAGTAGGATTATAATATTAATCATTGAGGGCACCTTTCCGTTTCACCGGCGTAAATTGGCGTTGTTGACGATAATACACAATATACACATAAAAAAAATGCTATAAAAGTTAGTTCTATTTGGTTTTTCATATATTTTTGATAAAAATATGTTACTGATAAGAAAAGAACGCGACTTGTTTTGAAAAGGGTGGTAAAAGGTTACCGTCAGGAATATTTCATTTGGCATCGGTTATATTATTTTTCGCGACTTCATCGCTGGCGCCGATGAAACGGAAAAGTGCCAAATTTCGTATAGAATGATTCTGTAAAAAGATTTATTTATGAAAATAAGATGATTTCTATGATTTCATATCATTTTATTACTGATACTACAGGACCCTATTACAGTAAAAATTCCCCACAAAGAACTAATGAAATTCCGAGTAAAGGCAGACTTAAATACAGACTTTTGGAAAAATATCGAAGCACAATGAAGGAAGTGGTTGTTTTTAAAGAAATTATAAACACACGTACGGCTCATACACAGGTAATAAAATGATTTAAAAATTTCAAGACCATAGGACCCATTCACAACTCACGTTTACAGCTTGAATGTTCAAATCAGTCGTTGGTGGAACCATCCCTGGCGGTAATATATGCTTATATGTGCCTCAGTAAAGAATGATAAAAATTCCTAATATCATCCAGGGATACATTCTGCAAGGCATTCAACAGTTGTTACTTCAGATCTGTGACATTTTGGGGTGCCTGAATCTGACATTCTACCATGTCCAAAACATGTTCAATTGGTGAAAGGTCTGATGAGCTTGCTCACAAAGAAAGAATATTAACGGCACGTATATAGTCCAGAGATGTATGAGCGGTTTGGAGCATGGCATTACCTTGTTGGAAACTGGCCCTGGATGACGCGCCATGAAGCGTAATACAACATGGTATCAACATATCCTTGAACTGTTAAAGAGATATTGAGGATAACTGGAAAAGCCTTATTGGCGTATGACATAGCACCTCACACCATCACATCAGGGGTTATGGCTGTTTTCCTTTGTAAGACAAAGGCTGATTGAGACAGCTGGCCCCCGCCTCATCAGACACGAAGACGATGGCCATCTGCTTCAAGAGTAAAGCGAGATTCAAAGTTGAACTCTATGTATTGCCAATTTGATGGCAACCATGAAGATTGACTAGGAAATCACTCCAGGCGATTTCGCCGATGTTGTTGGATCAAAGGCATACGTCTTAAAGGTCGCTGTGAGTATAACCCTGCCTCAGCCAAACACCGTGAAATGGTGGAAGGCACCACGGGGGGTATGGAAGAGACTATAGTACGTTAAATAATAGATAATGATATCGTTGGAGCAGCTCGGGCCTGTCAAAGAATCATCCGATCTTGCCTCACATTTGTGCATCTTAGCCTTCTAGAGCCTTTATTTCGTCCATAAGTTCCTCGCAGCAACCATTGCTGCCAGCACCTTTGCGCAGCTGTATCTGTTGGTTGCATGTAAAGACCTAATCATCGTTGTGACCACCCAGATTCACGCATTCCGACAATGTGACTATGTTTAAAGTCATTCACAGTTGTATATAAGATCTTTGAAAAAGTTGTGATAGCATCATTCCTTTTTCCTTTATGAATCACATCAAAAACGGGGGAAAAAAAACTTGATTTTCTTCCTCTATTACCAGTTTTATACTTTGGGAGTTGCTCAATGGAAATGCACGCTACGAATGCCATTCATGTTCATTGACCTTGAAAATTTTATCATTTGCCTGTTCAATTCAGATGTCTTTGTCTAGGAAATTTCATCACAATCGGATGACTTCTTCTTGGTGCTTCGATTTTTCTTTGCAAAAGACTGTATACTCAAATTGATTTGCTTTTCAATGTAGGAATTCTTGAGTAAAGTAAAGAATATGATACATTTTCGTGTCCAGTATATGTGAAAAACTTTACAATGCTGATTATTTACATTGAGAATTATCTGACCATATTTCCAAAAGATGTACTGGTTACGTACGTAACAATAATGTGTAGAAGAAATATACCCGTATCAAACTTCCTACATATACTTCATACTAAGAAATAAAGCTGATTTATCTTAAAAGATTTAATGCACTAAGTATATAACAAGGTAAAAAAAACATCCAAGCTCAATATATAGCCTCAAGACCCAAGTACATAGTTTCAAACTTTTAAAAGGAGCATCTGCGTAAGTTCAATAGCTACGAACAAATTTAATATTTTGGATTTTCAGTTAGAAAACGTTCTTTAAATTCATGTTCTTATATTTGCCTAAATCTGCAGAGCCTTAGGCATATCTGTAAGTTTGTTTCACTATTCATCTACTGCTGAGCTTCCGCGTAAATCAATAACATCTTTCTTCAAAATCAGTCAAACTTGCAACACTGAAATGAAAAAGGAAATTTTTTTTCCCCAAAAAAACATCGATCCAAAAACATTTCTTATTACGTTTTTCAAAACCTGAAACGTGTGTTTCGAACAAAAAAAAAGATTAAAATGCAGTTTTGATAAAAACTACTTTTTTAATATTTAAAGTCCAAAAAACTTACTTTCAATAAAGTTTACTATATTTTATAATGTAAGAAAATTGTCACCGCTTTACAACCGAATATGTATATATATATATATATATGTTCAGATTATTTGGAATATATATATATATATATATATATATTCCAAAAAACATGTTCAACCCCACTTTTATATAAATTATTTTATATATTAGCTGTCCTAAGTCAGCAATGTTTATAACACTTCAGCATCCATTTTATAATTTATAATCTCGGTTACTTATATGTCCTTCATTGTGTGATTTTCCTACTGTCTATGTGTTTTTCGAATGTGATTGTTGGATGTTACCTCTTGTTTGTAGAGAATTAGCCTATATATATATGTGTGTAAGAATGGATGTGCACGTTATCATATACTTCCTATATTCCTTAATGATGTAAGGCCAAGAGAGCGCCACCTAGGGGACAAGGCGGTTCGAGGATAAAGAGACGACAGACAGATGAATAGGACGATTGCGCGGAAGACAGACAGAGAGACGACGCAGACGGGACGAGACGAAGGCAGCGACGAGACGCCTGGGGGAATACAACCACCCGATAACTTTTTACTACATTTTAGCCCTCCCTTGTAGATAATTCCCCTAAATAAATGCATACTTAATTCAATCTGGTCGTTGTCACTCTCTCTCTCTCTCTCTCTCTCTCTATATATATATATTCTTGAAATTTGCAGCACCATTCATTTAAACTTAAACATGGCCTGTGAGTACAATATTATTCAGAATGAAATACCGTAAATTCCGGCGTACAATGCGCGCTGGCGTATAACGCGCACCTACGCTTTCAAGCTTTATTTTTTAATTTTTAGGTATATTCTCCGTATAACACGAACCCTTTTTGTTATGAAGAAATGTGAAATATTAGTATACATTGCTGTTATTTTTTGAAGTAATTTAATCGAGGTATCATCCCAGACTTTTGAAAAAATAGTATGCTTCTAGAACTACAACTTTTTTAGTTCACAAGGCAATTCTCTCTCTCTCTCTCGTTTATTTAAAACAAGCAGTATTTTAATACATAGAGAAGTAATATTTTTTCTGCTTTTCTTTTTTGTGATTTTTAAAGCTATCGTTTTTATACCCGGCGTATAACGCGCACCCATAAGTTTCGATCTTATTTTTTGCGTTAAAATAATAATAATGCGAAAAGTGATCGAAAGCTATAAATAATTGAAAATGTATTTAAAAAAGTCTGAGAACTCTAGTTTTATGCTATTAAATTAGTCACAATGAATTTCAAAAATAATTATATTTTCATTACTTAACAACTAATTTATAAAAAAAAATAAAGCGACTTCTTACTTTGGTGGCGCTATCTGTTGCAGCTTGTTGTAACTTCGTCAGAATTAACTCAGAATAAATTGAAGATTATAAAATATTTACTCAATTAATTAATATTTGTTTACATCTAGTGTCCTCCACTACAATTTTAAAAAAATGTACTTGAACTTAAGTCGATGAATAAAAAGTATTTCATTCACGAGTGAAAATTTGAACAAGATATATATACATGTTTATAAACTCAAACTCAGTGGCGCAATAACCTATGAGGGCCAGGGCCTACTGTGCTCATCCTAGTATACCAGACCACTGGGTGCTGAGATGAGTGCCAGATCCCGATTGCTAAAGTCCCTAAGCACACAAGCTTGGTACTTATTTATCAACCCATTGCAGTAGGGATAAAAGGTTGAGTCGAACTTGCCCAGCCCTGTGGTGTGTTAACGTGGAACGCTACCACTCGACCACTGGGCATATATATATATATGTGTGTGTGTGTATTTGTGTGTGTGCAATGTGTGTATATAAGAGAGTAAATTTGATGACTTTTCTTCATTCATTATAATTCATTTCAAAATATTTCATTTATATTCTTCTAAAGTAATTCCATTATTAAATGTGTATATTAATATTTTACCAGCTTGGATTTGATTTTTAATTTACGCCAAGAGCTATCGGTGTCGGACCTAGTAATTTTGAACATCGGTCAAGTAACAAGAACAGCATCTGAACCGTTAAACCCACTCCAAACTTCCACATCACGCTACCAGGAGGACTTTGTACTTCGACATATTTGATACTCACCAGTCCCTCTATACAGCAGGTCTTCAGTGACGCTAGGTTTTAAGCTTGGTCTAGAAAACGTCGGACACGAGTTCACGAGTATGACCACTCGGTTATGACAGCAGAGCAAAATATTTTGTCAGAGTTCAATGACACATAGAAGTATAAAACAAACATTTCGTATTTGAAATGCCCTTGACCGATTAGATTTTTCCTTCATTAAATATTTTCTTTATGTTGTCGGGCCATACTTGAGAAGACTATTTACTTTTTAATTCACATTTACTTATGTAGAAGGACATTTCAGACAACAAACGTAAAATTTGGACTGCACATCAAAGACAAACACCAGCTGCAGCTATTTACTCCATGATGAAGACAAAAACAAAATGCTTTTCCACTATCTTAGGGCTTATTTTACTTGAAGCGGCAACAGGAAGTCTTGGAATCCGAGTGATTTCCGTGGATGAAGCTTATGATTGGGGGGGGGGGGAATATCGTTCGATAGACTGATGCAATCTTTCCTTAAAAACGTAAACTGTTAATTTTCAAGAGATATGGTTACGATTATCCCGTTATGCGGGTAAGCTAGTTGATTATTTACACATGAGTCCTGAAGGCCAGGACCATGGGAAAATTTTAAAAAAAAGCTTTTATTTAGATGAAATTAAAAGAAAATTATTGCATTTATATATCACTACATTTTTTAACTCTTGTAGCAAAAAAAAAAAAAAAATGTAGCTTCTTTAACACATTTTAATAGTGAATTTTTGCGTGGAATATGTGTGTGTGGGGAAAAATAGTTACGTTTATAAGAATTATTGATGCGTTTTTTATTCGATACAGACTTCCACTATCGTTTGGAGTAATTTAAGTATTAATTTATAATTGACCTCAAAACCCATATTGCGCAATGTTGAAATTTTAATAAAAAAAAAAATATTTGTCATTTTTAATATCTGACTTCGGAAAACATCGTCAGTCATGATTGTTTTTTTTTTCTTTATCAATCATTGATTTAAAATGCATAGAATGCCTCAATTTATGTCTAACTTTGTGTCAGAAAAATGAGATAATATTTGAAAGTAATCTCTCACAAATAACATTTGAAAATATAAATGAAAAGGGTTAATAACGAATGAGACTCACAAGAAATCATGTTACATAATCTCATATTTGGTATATTAAAGATTAGAGCACTATGACTATGTGATCGACATTTCCATTCAACTGACCATTTATTCGGAAACCTATTTCTCATAACAAATCTCAGCTCGCGAAATTTTCTACTTTACAGGATTACTACACTTTTAAACATAATCTAGTTCTCATGAATGGAAAGAGAAATAAAAGAAAATCCTACTCTTCTGACCATTCTCAAACAAGATATCGTTTGAAAGAAAATGAGCCAAACCACATCATGTTGGTGGCAGTTACACGTTCAGGAACCTTAATCTGCCTCAAAGCAAGCAAATGCGATCGCAGAAGGTCTCATCATTTCCCCATCTGGATTCCATTTCGGCTTCATTTGCAAGCACATTTGAATATTTGGCACGTTAATGGGCCAAGAGAAGTAATCTCTTCTGACATTTATACTCTCCAATCTGTCAGATAACCGCAGTTAGTCAAAGTTAAAGCGACGTGACACTCCTGCTGCTTCTACTCATTGCGGGCGAATATTCAAATGGCACATGACGTAGCAGCTGAGGACTGTGGCAGATGGAAAATCTACTGCGGTAGGGCCAGGTGGTTTATGTGAGGTTTAAGATATGTTGATTAAGGCTCTTGCGAATGATTTGTCGTTGGTAGAAATGGAAGCCGCTTCCAAACGATATTTTTGTAAACATTAGAGTGGAAATTCAACAGCAGATTTAAATGGAAATTCATTGCCACATTTATGTGAGGAAAAAAAATAATATTTATTCTAAAAATAATAGCTAGAGAAAATAAGCACAGAATACATATACGCATTAAAAATAATCGAGTTCATTTTCATACTTAGCGTACTTTTATATTTATAACGCTGTTTAATGTTTTGTGTATAATGATACTTTCTTTCATATAATGATTTCTTCATTTTCTTTTTTAAATTATTCATTTTTAAACCTGTAAAATAGTTTAATTTGTAGTTGCTATTTTAAAAACTAATTTCAAATGAATACCTGGAATATCTTAGGCAAAAAAATTGTAATTTGTTTATCTGTTTGTATAAAATCAAAAAAAAATATGTAACTGAAACATGTGCAATAATTATAATACTGTATGTCATAAAGAGTTTTAAAAATAAAGTACTTCTTTAGCAACAGTTTCTGTAAAAAATTTGTTTGGCGGGTTGTTTTCAAACAAAATAACTGCATACTGGTTTTACACATATTTTCTATTAAATTATTTAATCACAAAAAAATCTTTGAATTTGAAGAAACAACTTTTTTTTTTAAATTTTAGAATATGTTTCATACGTTTCTTGGGATAAATAAATTAAAAATTACCTAAAATTATTTTTTCTTTGGTGTCAAAACAAATGTTTTTTCATATGTACATGGAAATTATACTGTCGTCAAATTTTATTATTATATCATCAGGAGTATCCCCTTAAATGTATCAACACATCAAGATTAAGTTTATTGTGGATTTCAATACAGTTTTGAATATGTATGTGATATTTTTCAATAACATGTATTGTTTATTAATTAAGGATAATTTCAGTTTTGTTTTCTTTGATTTTCCTACTTATATAATGCCCAGTTCTAAAATTATATGTTACATCAGAAAAATATGAAAAATATAAACCATAAGTAATTTTCCTTTTGTAAAGTCAAGCATGAAAACCAGAATAATATAAAATAAAGGAAATATAGAGTCTGAAACTGACATTTGCAAAAATATATGTATTTAGCTTTAATGCAACTAGGCTAACTTTATCTTTTGCTGTTGAAACAATTATTAATGAATATAGTTTGATTGTTTTGTGATAAATGGTGTTTTGATGATCAAAACTTATATGTTTAAGTATTAAACACATTAATAATTTGTTACTGTTTTAAAAGTATTTTACTTAAACAAGTCATCGGAGAGGAAATTATCCAACCACAAACACACAACCAAGTTAATAGATTACAAAACTCGTATATCAAGATTTCAGGTTAAAAACAATTTTATGCCTCCAACTTTTTTTCTTTTCTTTATCTGAAGTACTAGGAAAAATAGTGTATAAATTAGAAAAAATACAATGAAAAATAACATAAATTAAATTTAACAAAAAAATTATTTGTGAAAATCTAAATCACACCATAATTCAAAATTAATAAAACGTAAGTTCCTTACATGGAAACATTTTAAAATACTAAAATTATTTTGTAAGAAGCAAATAAATTTCTAAATCATAGTAAAGAATGAGTATCAAAAAGCTCAAAGCAAAACTACAAACCTCATTATAAATAGTCTACGGAAAGGAAATAACAATTCTGCATATAACTCAAAACAATTATTTTCATAAAACATATAATTTTTGAAGAAATCAAAAACATATAAAGCAGAGAGCAGAAAATGTAAAAATTAAAGTTAACAAAACGGGTTAACTGTTACAGAATCAGATAAATGTTAAGAGAAGCTATCTGATAGTGATACCTAAGATTATGTAAAGTAAGTCATACAATTTAAGATGTTAAATTAAATCAAACTAATACCAAATTTATTACAAATCATATTTAAGAAATTTTAAAAAGGTAATAATGTTCTAAAATATTTTATGCATATTTTTAATATTAATTTATTACTATGTCTATTATTTAATAATAACTCTACGAATTTCCTTAAATAATATTTATACATTGATATGAATATCACAGTTCAAGATTAGAGCTTTTTTAATGCGAAAATTAAAATATCCTTTCTTATAAGGAAGTATATCAATTTATTAATAATTCATAACATTTACAGTTGTATTTAGTCTTTCTGTTAGTTATTCTGTTGGTAGACTTAAAGGTCCAAGTATAAGTAGGATATAAACTATTTATAGATATAAACTCCTGGTTTTACCAAAAATGTAATTAGATTATCAATGTAACATTATAGATAAAATTCTTATGTATAAATATACTGTTTTCTATAAAAGTTTGAAAATAAATAACTGTACTGTTTAATGCCAGCAGGTGCGCTTAGTTGTACACTTTTAATCTGTTTTTTAAAATAATTATTATGCATCGATTAAACCAAATAGACATATAAATGGTTAAGGAGTAGTAAATACTTTGAGACAGCATTGCCATTTATCGGAGATGATTACAATACATTTGATGGAATAAAATAAGGAATTTCTATACATTTCAATTCTCTGTAAAATTTCTTCAATGAGAGTAAAAAAATATATATATAATTTGTTTCAGTTTTGATTTCGAATAAAATATTCAGAAAAAGCATTATAAAATAACAATGTTTTTTAATATAATATAAATCTCTGGAATTCATATTTATAAAGAGCACAATAGCATAAGAATCAAAAATACTTAAAAACATTTTTTTCAACAGTATTTTGAGCAGTTTCCATGTAAATCATATTACATATGTACAGTTTTATATTTTCTTAAAGGTAGAAAATCCGTATAAAAACACTATACTGTGACCTAAATTTGCTTCTTGATTTATTATACAGAAACTCGAGTCTCTAAGTTTATTTCTAATCATAGTTCCTTAACGATAACAAAAAAAAGGAACACCTATGCAAATGTAATAGCAATTCTAACTTTTGGAAAAGACGTAACATCAAAATAATTCAAAATGGCGCTGTGGAAAGTGATGGAGGAAGATGCAACATATGATTTTCTCTTGTCAAAAGGGGAAAATAAGTACAGAAATTACCTGGTGAGGTATGGACGTGGAACTCTTTTGATTGCTGTGCTACATCAGCCGTCTTTACCTATCAAAAAAGATACTCGGAATAATATGTTTCGAAATCTTTTATAAAAATTTTCAGCTCAAAAATTTCGATGAAGTTGTTGCAAAAGTTTATACTTTTCCTTATCGTTCTCTTGTCAAAAATCGTTTGGCTATGTTTGAGGAAAGCGTATGATTACTATGCTGTTTGAAGTCGCCAGTACTTCATTCCTAATGGGATGGAAAGAGAATTCGAAATGTGCTCCATTCTTCATATTCTAAATTGAAGTACTGAAGATTCAAAAGTTATGTAAGGTTCTGATTTTTTTTTTCTTTAAGAATATATAGTTAATATTTTCCCTCTCATATTACGGGTGATTGGAAACTTGTTTAGTAGTCTGGTTGTCGCATACACTTACGTATAAAATAGCGATAGCATATATAATATACACACACAGGATGTATTAATAATTAATTTGACACTAAATTAAAACTGTAGTGTTAACTGATATTTGGCTATTATTTTCTACAGTTCACAGTAAGAATAATGTCTTATTTTGATATTTCATTTCGTAAAAGCGTATTTAATGTATCCGAGTACGTTCGGAACCGTGATATGGCAAAAGCGTATAAATGGATAATATTTAAGATATTTAGAGTCACTTAAATTAAAAAATGTATATAAAATTGTTTTAAGAATAGTATTACAATAAAAAATTATTTAAGTACAATATTTTGGCAAAAAACGAACATAGAATGACCCATTTTCAAAATGTTCTCCTTTTGTGAAAAATGCATCTATTATAATAATATTTTGTCTATATATAGCTCAGACCTCTGTACAGAGGCTCAACTAGAACTTTTGAAATATATAACTTAGAAGTGGGGTTATCCATATTTTACGACATCAGAGGGGAGAAATTTTAAGAAAAAATGCCGATAATTATTTCAAATGGTTGTAACTGTGAAAATAATGTGAATTTTTCAAAAATCATAGTTGAGCCTCTGTACAGAGGTCTGAGCTACATTCAGGCAAAATATTATTATAATAGAAGCATTTTGCCCAAAAGGAGAACATTTTGAAAAAATGTTATTCTAAGTTAATTTTTTGCCGAAATATTATCTTAAAATAATTTTTTTGTCAAAATGTCCTTAAAACAATTTTATACATGTATTCTAATCATGAAATGAAAATTATCATGAAAATTATCCATTTATGAGCCTTTTTAAAATCACGGTTTTGGACGTAGTCGGATACCTTAAGCAATAAGAAAGATAACTCCTGCCATTTATAGTTCGAAGTTGATAGATATAGAAACTTTTGTTTACAGCAATATTTTCAAAAGAAAGTGAAATATTATTCTAAGCTGTTCAGTGCAGTTAAATTAATCTTGTCTTAAAATTTCAGAGAGTTGAAATTAAGCATAAAACAATATAATGTCTTAAATTTTCCATTTTATTCATATCCTATATTTGAAAATAGCATAATATATGATATACTTTCAAAGTTGTTAAGTAACAACGTAAGAATTAATTTTATGAATGAGGTTACTAAAACGATGATTTTTATGAATTTTATTTTTATCTAAGTATAACAATAAATAAGTTTAATATAACTAATCTCTAAACGCGCACAATATATTTTTCGGTAACCCGTCTTTTGCTAACTCAAATAGATTCAACAGTTTCCCCAACATATTCATTCAAAATTCAGAAAATATGGATTTTCCAATTCCAAACCTAAAATGGAAATTGTTTGGCTTTGAGATTTATTTATTTCACGAAAACCAAACGTATCCGGGATTGAAACCTTTTGAATGGTATTGGAGACTCTGACGATATCATTGGAACACGTGGCAACAGGATGATTTCTCCTTTAAACTTTACAGTCAAAATGTTTGCTTCAAGAAGTTTCCCGGTAATTTTTTTGATGAATAAACATATACCGTTGTATAATCTAGGTGGATTTAAGTTAAGCAGCAAAATAACCAGTGGACCAATCTTCAACTGAAGATTGTGTGATGGTATTCCTAATATATCCAGAGAACTCAAAAAACTCAGTTGAAAAATTTACGGTTTTGTTTTCATCAAGAATAGAGTCGATTGATTTAAAAGGCACTGGATTACCTGTAAACAATATATCTGGAAGTTAATTTAATTAATATAAAAAATTTTTTTCGATTATGTAACAGAATTGCAAAGCCAGTTATTATCTAGATTATCATACAGGTTATTCGGGAAGACACTCTCAATTCCTTTTCTTTTTTTGTCTGGACAACAGTACAGAAATTTTCTAGCTATTTGATGCATTATGTGTTGAGATGCAGTTCTACTTCGTCATTTTCAATATCCAGTAGTTGGTTAAAAAATACTTGCTCCGATTGATCAACTTGCAATCTTACTCCTTTGCTTATGGTCAATCGAAGTGTTTCGTCGCTTCGCCGTAACAGCGATTTTTTTAATCATGCGTTAATCTCATGAACAAAAGTAGTGCGAGGAATGAATGGCAATGTCTATCAGAAATCACCTCACATTAGAAGGACAGTACCATCGAATATTTTCTGTTACCGCTTCAATCTTGCAAAGTTCAATGAAATGCTTGAAGTGAATGTTTATGGGATATTGTACACTCATCTGATTATGACTGAACTCCTTTGCAATACCGTAGTCAATCCGTGTTTTTTTTTTCAATGTTAGACAGTGCGCTTGTTTCTTATAAATGAGTAAACTCAGCTTGAATACGGAATGTGCAGTTTGTCCACCATCTAACAAATTGACAACAATGCCTGCAAATGCAATTGCCAATGTACATTCCTATTAAAATCGTATTTTTGCAAGGCTGTGCCTGCACTTTTAGATGCTAAAGGAAATGAAAATCTGGATGCGGGACTCGAACGCAAAGCCATTCGACCTCATCCCGGCAATATCCAGCTAAGTTAGAAGAGTTTCTGAAATCCGAATCCAGATTCTCGTTCCTCACCCCGAGATGCATCCGATGACTACTTTCGGTACACCTAGCCCTGCAAGTTCAGTCTCTGAATGAGGCATTACGGTCGTCCTTCATTATCCGGCAAAATTACGGGAACTTCTAAAATTCGATTTCAGACTTTTGTACCCCACCCAGAAAAACACCAGGTAGTCACTTTTCACACCACAAGAATTTTGAGGCCTAAACATGGTTCGCGTAAAATAAGGATCTGACATTGTTTCGAGTTGTGATCCTCTGGCGTTGTTTGGCATAGTTATGGGCTTTTCTTGAAATGAATAAGAATATTCGGATCAGCGATCCTGATCAGGACTCACTTTTTGCGTTCCTACGTCTGCAAGTTAGGCCGGTCAGGCCTGTCCGCGAATTATGGTCGTCCGGCATTATCGTACATAGTTATCAGAACTCCTAAGATTCAATTTCTGATTCTCACTCCCCACTCAAAAACGCACGCGGGACTAACTTTTGATTCCCCAGCGTGTGCAAGTTTAGTCGCTAAATGGAATGAAATTCTGAACGCGGAATTTGAATACGAAGCCTTTCTACCTAATTCCGGGAATATCCTGCAAAGTTACGGGAGTTTCTGAAATATCATATTCTCATTTCCAGCCCCTAAACGCAACCGGGGACTGCATTCGTTGCCCTCGAGCCTGCGAGTCCATTCCTGGGTATTAAGGTCATCCAGCATTACCCGGCAAAATTTCGTGAACTTCTAAAATTCAATATTGGATTCTCGTTCACCAACCAGAAGTACACTAGAAGGGCACTTTTCACGCACTAAGTCTTTTAGGATAAGCCCCTGCTACAGTCTGCGTAAAATATGGTCGTCCGGAATTATTTAGCAAAGTTACGGGAATTTCTCGAATTGGATGTCAGATTTAAATTGTCCATTTCAGAGATAAGTCAGGAACCAAGTTTTCGCGTTCCACGACTTTTAAGGTAAGCCTCTGTCATGGTGTGTGTAAAATAAGGTCATCTGGTATTATCCGGCATAGTTACAGAAATTTCTAAAATTAAATTTCAAAAATTCTCGTTCCCCATCCTGAAAAACACCATTAACGCCACTTTTTTCGCTCTAAGACTTTTAGGGTAAGCTTCTGCCACGTTTCGCGTTATAGACGGCCATCCGACATTATCCGTAAAGAATAAAATAGTTTCTAAAATTCGATTTCAGAATCTCATTCACCATCTTGAAATACACCAAAAACGCAATTTTTTCGCTCTAAGACTTTTAGGGTTAACACCTGCTACGGTTCACGTAATAGACGGTTGTCCAGAATTATCCGGAAAAGTTACGGTAATTTTTCCGATAGGATATTAGATTCGTATTGCCCTTCTTAAAATACATCAGGGTTCAAGTTTTCGTGCTCCAAGGATTTTAAAATAAGCCCCTGCCACAGTGTGCCTAATATATATTCAACCGGAATTATCCGGCGAAGTTCCGGGTATTATTAAAAACCAATTCAAAATTCGAATTTCACGCCCCAAAATACGCCAGGCATTCACTTTGGTTAACAAAATCCGTTTCTGCAGACACACACGCATTGCGACATCTTGCAAATTTTTCCGTTTCCCGAATTCTTCACATTTTCGGCAATAAAACAAACTACGACGTCATTAATTGAAATATAGACTATCCTATATTTTAAATTGGACGAAAAGACACACAATACGCAAAATTATATTGAAATCGGTTGAGTAGTTTTGGAGTTCATCTTGGACAAAAACTGTGAAACGTCTTTATATATAAAGATTTATGTAAAAAAAATATTTAGATATTATTAAAAGTTTGAAAGAATTCTATCATTAATGCACAATCTTTTTCTTCCATGTTAATAATTATAAAAGAATATTGACTGATTTTCCCTTGTTATACTAGAGTTTATTTCGTAAATATTTCAGAAATTCAATTCTTTTTAAGGGAAAACATTGCTTTCTCTTCATTTACTTTTTTACTTTAATTCAATTTGCGATCTTATGCTGTACAGGTCTTATAAAAATACGTAAAAGGGAAAAAAAATATGAATTGCACCCGCTGCTATCAGTGTAAAGATCACATCACATACAGAAGCCCACACACATATAAACATGTACATTCATACACATGTATATATCTGGGACAGGTGCAATTACTAATTAATTTTTGCTTACCAAGAACTTATTAAAAACATTTCATTAATAAATTTATTAATTCTAAAATTTTCTGTAAGAGTTTAGAAAATTATTTCACAGTTTTTATTCATTTACCTCTAATAATAGCATTCAATAATTATTTAATAATAATTCAGTGATAGCATGCTGATTTATTCATCATAAGAGATTATTCAATTAACCCGCAATCACTCGCGAGGGGTGTTCTGTACACCCCAGCAACAAGAAAATCCTCCCAGGATTCTAAAAAGAATGCGCAGAATCACGATTTTTTTCTGTAGCTGCATATATTAGGTCATTGAACCTTCAGGCCTGATGCAATCCCTCTTTGTCGAACGATTGGAATGTAATGACATTTAAAAGTTTATCTGGGGGGCTGAAAACTCCCGCGAGAAGTTGAGAATTTATATACAGTCTGCTCTGAATGTTTGGAAAATGATTAAAATGTTATTTTTCTACTTTCTGCTATCATTATTTCATTAATTATAAAGTATATTTATTACTGGTATATACGTTTTATACTGGTTTATGAAAAAATATAAATTTATGTGTTTTAAAATGAAAGTTTTGAATGTTTCGTTTAAATTAATGTGTTAATCTCATTTGTATGCAATAAATTTAATAATTTTATTTGTATAATACAAAAAACATCATGTACTTTTTAAACATGTATCATAAAGACTTAATTTTATTTTCATAATTAAATACACGTGTTCAAAGTTTGGGGTGTTCTCTACACCCCGCGAGTAACGACGGTAGCAAAAACAGGCGCGAGTGACCGCGGGTTAATATATGTTTTCAATAATTGATAGTTTTTATCAACATTGTCTTTAATTAAATTATGATTAAAACTTTTTGTTACATAAAATAATTTCTAATTAAAACATTTTTTAAAGAAAAAGATACTTTTTAATTAAAAATCAATTTTTTTCACTTTTAACTGCATAAAATTATTATAACATTCCACTACTTTTGTTGATCAAATATGTTCTGGAATTTCCTTTAATACTTTCATAAATAATTCTTTACTCTAAAAAATAAAAAAGTCTAAAGTTAAAGAAAAAGCCTCTTAGTCGTAAAAAAATATAAATATTTTCCACATAAAAGGCTTCTATAATATTAATCTTTCATAGGTAAATTTTATTTTTTTTCCTTTAAACACACATACACAGGCATACAAAAAAAATAATTAATCATGCACTAAATTGCTCTAAATTTAATTTAAAACTAAACTATAAATAGAAGTATAATAAGACACTATAGTTCAATGTTGAGTAATAATATCTTAGCCATAGTAATATCTTAGAGAACTATTATTTTTAGGAAATAAATTTGTGTGGATAAATATAGTTTTCATGGCGTTATAAGCTTCCCTATATTTTCCTACATTCTTCCAAAATAAAAGAGAAGAATACTGTGAAGAATTTAATCAATTTATAAAAATAGAAGCTAATAATAACACTTACCGATAAATACCATAAAATGAGGAAAAAGGGGAAGAAAAGCCAAACGAATTATAAAAAAAATTGAAAATTATAAAGGTTAAAATCTTAACTGCAAAATATTAATTGCATTCTTTAACCAGAAAACACGAAACGATTCGTAACAGGAAAGCACTTAACGGAAACGGGTTAAAAAGTACGTCAAAATATATGTAATAACTTAACTTGACTTCCGAGATTTTACTGAAAGTTTTTTTTTCTTCTTGCAGTTATTGAATGGATTGATAATAAGACATGATGCCATTTTAAAATCTAAGTTTTATTTAAATCACTCAAAATGAAGATCGATGAAATATAACAAAAAAGACTAGCGGAGACAAAAGCGATACACAAAAGCATTCTTTTTTATTTCCAGGAATGTCCGCTTTTAGAGTTTTTTCAACTGGAAACATTAGAATTAAATAACTTCTCGTAAAATGTTTTGTAATTGGTCAAAATTCGAGAATGATGCATATTGCATCATCTTGTTTAAAAGAAAAACCGCGAATGTGACAATTTCTTAGGAGATATGGTTGTGATTAATCGGTTATTTTTACCGTTATGAATTAAATAAAATCTCTCGAGAGAAAATTTAAGTGGAACAAAAACGAATATGGAGAGTTGAAAAATAAAAACTCGTCAAAAATTATTCGGAAGAAAAAAAGATCTTATTAAAAGAATTAAAAATACTGAACTTATTTTAAGTGGATATCTAGAGAAAAATTGTTGGATAATTTTTAGGATTAATTAATAAGGGTAACTTGACTAATTATTCATCTATAGTAACAAAAATCATTACGTTTTAAGTAATAAAGTATAACATTTCTGTAAATAAAAATACGAATACTACTATTCCAAAAATATATTTAATTTTTTTCATTAAAGTTTTCTCTTTTTCAACAATATACTATTTAATTTAAAGTAAAAAAAAAACTCAGTTGTATCAAGGTTAATTGTATTTGCAAGGTTATTGTTTGTTTTAATTAAATGACAATAATTCTAGGTGGAAAATCGGCATTAAGAAAATATTCCCTTTTCCACCAAATTAAACTAGATTAGCACTGTATCTGAAATATTATAAACCAGTATTTGCAAAGTAATTTTTTTCAAGAAAATGTTAATATAAATTATTTAAATTATTGCTAGCAGGTGCTCCTTGTGGCAAAGATTTAATTTGGCGGTTCTATCATAACGCTGCTAAAATTAACAGAAAAAATTCCCTTTAACATCAATTATCAATTCCGTTATTACACACACGCAAATACATATATATGTGTGTGTACATAAACTATTTTAAATTAATTCTAACTAAGGGATTATTTTGGTTAAAAACTGGTCCACATTAAATATAATTTAAGCGTGTGCAGAAATAAACCATTTTATGCCCTTTGTCTATAAGTGTATTTTAAAAAAAATAAATTTGTGCATTTTTTTTATTAGCTAGGGAATGATAATGGGAGGAATAATAAAAACGTTATAATTGCATGCCAAATGAAGGGAAACAGAAGTTGTATTTTTGGAAGTTGCGTAGGGTCTTTAGAGATAAGCTTGGTTTCGTACAGTCACTGAGTAAAACGAGTGTAAGATATCAAGATATTATTTTCCGAACCGAAAATAAATCAGTCAAAATACGGGTTTGATACTTTTAGCATGGAAAGTAAAAATTATCAACTAGGGCTTAGAAAAAAAAGTTATTCATAATTAAAATTTAAAGATAGATATAAAAAACTAGAGCTTAAATGCATATTAAGTGAAATTGTTACATTTATAATAATATTCTCGGTTATTGTTTAATAAATATATCATCGATATCAAACTCTTTTAACTAACTGCTTTCCCACAGGTACTGATTTTATGCTCGACAAATATATATTTTTGATAAAATCCTTAAATTAATTTTGATTCAATTAAAAAAATCAATTCGTTGGGATCATAATTTTCGAACGTATATGTTTATGTTTTATGATGTGAACGGAAAATGATCCAGTACACTCGTGTGACGTTTGAGATAAATAACCGTAGCTTGATATTGATTAATTTTAATGTTTAGTTTCTTTATGTCACAGCTATTATTTGGAGTTATACATTGAAATTATTAAACTTATTAAAGGATTATTAGAGTTCAAAACAGTAGTTTTTGAGAGAAGGGTTCCCTTGCGTGACCGCTCGCTGGAAAGTTCAAAGCAGCCATTTTTTGGCTCTCCCACTCTCTCTCGGCTCGGGGATCAGGGGGAGGTGCTTTTTTAGCATCTCGTTACATTCTGTCAGGGACGGGAAAGGGTCCCTCGGGATATCAAAGGTCGGCGGGGGATCCAAGATGGTACTACGCAATAATTCGAAGTTGCACGTGTGGTGATTATTTCCACAAAGTCACCGATCACAGCTGTGAATAGAAGACGTTACACTCGTCAGTTTGCTTCTATTTTCCTAATCTAAATTCTTGAAAAATTATATAACGCTAATTGAATTTAATATTGTACTCAACAGGATGTGGGAGAGTTAATCTTAGTCACATGTTTAGGAGAAAGATATCTCTGCTTCAATTTCTGTGTTATACAGTTATTTCCCTACGAAAAAAGGAAAGTGCATTAGTGAGTAGTTAGACAAGAAAGAGAGAAAAACTACAGCGATTATAAGAAAAAAAAGGAGATGGTGTGGTTTCTGTGTTGTAAAGAAAAATTTATTGTTCTAAGTTTTGAAGTATATGTAATATAAGTAATAAAATCAGCAACAACAGTACATTTTTTACAATAAAAAAAAGAATTTTTAATGGGAATGTGGAAAAAAATTCTAACTTAATCATCTTAGTTTTTCTAACTGATGAAATAATAATTACCAAGATAATACTTGTTTGTTTAATTATGCGTCAATAATTATTGTTTTAATGTTTATAATTAACGATGTATGGTTAACGATTACTTTAATCACAAGATTAAAGTAGCTTAGGAAATGATATGTAGTTGGATTAAAAGAAGCTTAGAAAAAATTTAATGCAGCAATAAATCAAGATGAAATGGTAAATGTACATATATATCACACTTCAACTTAATTATGCAGGATGTTAATCCTATTTGAGACTCTTGACTTCAGATCCATTTTTTTTATATCATTCCATTAATTAAAATAAATTTTATTAAGTAGTCTTGAAGTATATTTCGTAGTATGTATTTCTTGCTCAGTTTCAAAAAAGTGAATTAAAATTAATTAAAATGCATGGTAAAATTAGTGATGCTTAATTTAAAGTTTTATTGTTGTTTGTATACATTTTAAAGTTGTGTGCATTAGATTATGTTTTAATATACATATTTTTAATAATTCTTTTTAAACGTAGTATTATTTACGCATTGTTCTAGTTTGCAAGTAACTTCTGAGCCGTCAATACTATTCCATTTAAAGATGTGAAACATTTTCAAGCATTTTTATGTACACAGATCGATTACATAATAAATTAAAATTTCCAATTAACTTATTTTCAATTGCACATAACACATAATTGGAGGTTTAAGTGAGTTGATGTACGCGAATATAGAAATTTATATAAATGTTGTTCGACACGTTGGAGCCCATTGTATACTCTCGAGAGAGGTTAAGCGTCCGTGGTACCCGAAGGTCATGATCGCAAACTCATGTTTGTAAGCTCAGACTGGAGATATTTCTGACAAGTTTTGTTTGAAGGCTGAGAAAACCCGTTTTGTTGAAAAGATGATACACTCTGAATTTGTTGACGATCTAAGTTTGCAAGTTGACGTGGTTGAAATTTATAAGGTCCGTCACTAGTAAATCTCGTATAACTTAAAAAATAGGTGTTAAAAAACAACCAATCAATAAACCAATAGTTTAAGTGGTTAATTTTTTACGAAGTCGTTTCTGTAGACATAAGCCCTTGAGAGTTGAGCTCGGTGTGTATCTTGTTTAAAAAAAATCAAATTGAACTATTTTACCCAGAAGAAATGTATCATACTGTGATTAGAAACATATTTCATTTTGATAGCATTGAATACTGTTTAACACCTTAATGTCTGATATATATAGGGTGCTGCTGAATTCGACCGACAAATTAAGAAGGGTGACTGTAGCAGCATGAATACCACAAACCATTGTAGAGCATGAGGTAGGACTCCACTTTCAGTAGGAGTAAATCGTAAAAACTGTTATGAAGTTTTTTAAGAAAATGGGGCCAATAAGAAGTAAGAAATGCATTTATTATGTGTAAAGCATGTTAGCGATGCAAATACTGCTTCACAGCTTGACGTCGGAAATGTAACAAAAAGAGATTGTGAATGGAATTTTTCAAATTTGCGGCCACGTAGGTCATAGAAAAAGCGGCACCAACAAACGAAGGATTTTTAGAAGCGTTCAAACAAATCCGGTGAGCTGGTGATGTAAGCTAAATCGACCAGGATTGTTGACATGAGACCTTCCACTATAATCACTGGTGTCTCAAACACAAGAGATTCCAGGTGGTCCCAGATGAAGAAGTTCAAGGGATTGAGGTCCAGGAAACTTGGAGACCAAGCAACAGGTCTACTGTGTCCAGTTCAAGTCCCGGAATATGTAACATGGAGGTGGTTACGCACTGCAACTGAAATACGTGCTGGGGCACCATCAGGCAGGAACCATAAGTTCTGATGTTCAGTGACCGTTACTCCCTGCAGCAATTCCAGAAAAACTGGAAAATTTGCATAGGTGCAGGTTTCTTCAACCCTACCACGGCACTCCAAATCCTCGCATTCGTTTGACTACTCCCCAGTTCTGGCTTATCTCCCTCTAGATAGCTACAATTATCGCAATTTCAACCGACTAAATGTAGTTCGCGACCTTATATTCAATGAGGATTCGTCATCCCCTTGCTATCAACTATTACACCTTTCAATGTGTTCGTCGAATTCGGCAACACCATGTATATGACTTTCAAACCGTGAATGATGCAAATTTTTAATATGCTAAGAACCTAGTATTTCATCAAAAAATCAGCTTCATTTCAATGTTCCATATAAAATGCGCTCATTCAAAATATAATTCACCTTGAAATATTCTTTTTCTATACATTTCTGATGAATTCCACTGCTTCCAAAAAAATGTTTTTCGATTTTAAAATCGAAATGTGAAATTGGAAAATTAATATTTTTCGTCAAATATTTTTATTATTTCAATTTTAGTGAAAACATAACTTGGCTGAGTAATGCATTTCCTAAGATTGTTTGACAATAAGAATAATGCCAATAGCATACGAGTTGCAAAATTTCAGATGCTTATTAAACAAACTTTTGACTTCGAAGGTTGTTTTTATCTATTTTCTCTTTTATGTATTGCAATTTCATCTGAAACAGTGCAGTGCAAGCAAAAACTCTATTCCTAAAAATATGTAATTTTGAAGTTTTAATGATGGCGAAATGATTTTTGAAGTTGACTATTTTAACAACCACAATCGTAAGTTTAGAAACTTTTTATGGCTCCAATTTGTAGTACAATCGACAGAAGCTTAAGAAATTGGAAAGGTAAATTGGAATATTTTCTGTTTGTTTTATTTTCTTGGATGAAATTTCTTTAAGATAAAAGAAAAAGGAAAGTAAATTTTATTTGAAACTGTGCATAAAAGTTAATACAGTTGTTTTCAAATAAACTAAAGCACAACAAATGAAAAATTTTGATGATATTTTTAGGCATTTCAACGTATAGAAAGAAAAAAAAAACGTAAAAGTAAAAGCGTCTGCTTCTTAAAATATATAGTTTATTCCTTTTCTTTTTTTTTATATATAATAAACGATTTATTCGAATAATATTGTAGTGGCTGTTTTTATTTTTAATCTAAAAAGTTTATAATTAAAACATTTATAGATAATCAGATGAAAATAAAAATGACTAGAATGATTGTTTTTGTGGAAATTAATGATTTCTCAGACTTAATTTTAGTGATGCAACAAAACTGAACCTCAACTTAAGTTAAGCAGAATGAAATAGCAAAAAGAAATGTAAGACATTCGAGTTGCAATTCTAATTAACGAAGCCAATTAGGAACTCAAATCTAAATTAAAGTTCTATGGATTAAATCCGCACAAATCTACAATGATGTTTCCGATCGTTCTTTCGTAGAAAACGGCTCAATTAATGGCACCAATATTTTCCTTCCACCTAACTGAAGAAATGAAGTTATATATTAAGTAGAACAATTCATTTAAGCTCTTGATATATTTACAAAAGCAATTTCAGGAAAAAGTGTAGATTTTCTAGGAGTAAACTGTATTTCTAAGCCTTTCAAACTTATGCAAGAAAGAAAATGTTGTGTTAAAACAATTGCTTTTTCAGCGCAGGGAATTTATAAGGACTCTGAATTCATTCAAGTCTTACGAATAATAAAATAGGTGATATTAAAATTTACACTTATTATTAAATTAATTTAAATAAATTAGTCAATAATAAACATTAGAAGTTGCATCCTCCGTATTCTGATTATATTCGATTTATATTTAAATTGCATTTTTTTTTATCTAAGACTCATTATTAAACTTTTTATTCTTTTTTTTTAATTCTTTTTTCCAAGTTTTAAATTCTTTCCTAAAATTAATGGGGAGAGCAATTTATTCATGGAAATCTTACGTTTTTAGAAGGAAGTTTTCGCGAATAAATATGTATTTCTATTGACTGTAATTAAAACAGAAAAACAACACATTTCCAACAAAAATAATTTATTTTACATTTGCTAAAATTTGAGATTTTATAGACTGTGTCGTTAACATCATTTTCCCTTAAGATATCGACTACGTTTGGAACCATGATTTTAAAAAAGCGCATAAATGGATAATTTTCATGATATTTAGTGTTACTTAGATTAGAATACATGTATAAAATTATTTTAAGGACATTATGAGAATAAAAATTATTTAAATACAATATTTTGGCAAAAAGTTAACTTAGAAGAATTTTTTTTTCAAATGTTCTCCTTTTGTAAAAAATGCTTCTATTATAATAATATTTTGCCTGTATATAGCTCAAACCTCTGTACAGAGGCCCTACTAGAATTTTTGAAATATATAACTTAGAAGTGGGTTTATCCATATTTTAAGACAACAGAGGGGAGCAATTTTACGAAAAAAACGCCAATAATTATTTAAATTGGTGGTAACTCTGAAAATAATGTGAATTTTTCAAAAATTCTAGTTGAGCCTCTGTAGAGAGGTCTGAGCTATATACAGGCAAGATATTATAATAGAAGCATTTTTCACAAAAGGAGAACATTTGGAAAAAAGATTATTCTAAGTTAATTTTTTGCCAAAATATTATATTTAAATATTTTTTTTCCTCAAAATGTTCTTAAAACAGTTTTATACATGTATTCTAATCCAAGCGACACTAAATATCATGAAAATTATCCATTTTTGCGATTTTTTACTATCACGGTTCCGAACGTAGTCGGATACCTTAAAAGAGACAAAAATAGAACGTTTTACCAATATAAACCACTTGCTGTTCGTAGTATTTTCACTAGAAAACTAAAACAACCAAATGCCAATCAATACTGTTAATCTATGAGTACTGAGAATAGTTTTCTATCTTCCGCCAACTGTTTACGAAGCATCTCTACAGCAAAAATAGAATACGTGTCTAACACAGTAAATTGTTCTCAATTGACTTATTTAAGAAGGTATTGGCAATGGCAATCGAAGTTTCTCTTTTTAAAGAATATAAATAGTGACGGAAGAATGTTCAGTGTAAGGTTTGAGCTGAATGTGTTGAGCTAAACTTCGAATTTGAATGTGTGAGCTGAAATTCGAAAATAAAATTAAGTAGCCACAAAAGCTTTTATTTATTTCGAGGATTTCCTAAGAAATAAATATTTCAAGGGCTTAAGTATGTTGATATGCGTGTTTTGAAGCTGCATATCGAATTAATAGCTTTACTTCCATTTAAAGAAATATATTTATTAATATTTTGTAAATGTGTTTGTCTATAAACAAGTAATAAAAAAGAAATTATGACAATTCCTACTTAGATCAACAAAGAAAAATTTTATTTTAGCTATTTTTTTATTAAATAGTTACAATTAATATAAATTTGTATATACATATGACAGAATCCCAACATTAAGTGGTAATTAATTTTTATTAATTATCATTGAAGTATCGTATTGTTATCCAAAACAATCGTGTATGTAAAATTTCAGTTCAACTTAAAACTTTAAAACGTGAGAATTTTTTTTTTAAAGTTTTGACCAAAGTCGCTAAAAATGAAACAAACATGGATGTTTCTGTAATTCTGTAAATAATTAGTTTCAGTCAATTAATTTTGATTAATTATAACTAAATTATCGTATTGTCACCCAAAACAATAGTGCATAGAAAATTTCAGCTCAAACGAGAGCTTTAAAATGTGAGAAAAAAACTTTTAAGGTTTTGACACAATTCGCTAAAATAGTCACTATGTCGCTAAAAATGATGCCAATGTGGCTGTATCAGTAATTCTTTGAATAATTAGTTTTAATCAATTAATGTTTATTAATTATAATTAAATTACAGTATTATCATTCAAAATAATCATGTATGTAAAATTTCAGATCAATTGAATACTTTAAAATGTATTTTAATAACGATTGAAAATTCCACCAAGATAAATAAATAAATATGTAGAGAGTGTGAGCTAGCAGTAGGAATTGAATAATACAACGCCTTTAACACCTTATAGAGCCATATTTTCAAGCAATGTTATAACAAAATATTTTGCAGATTGAGATTGATTTGTAAAAAGGAATTCATTTAGCTTATTACCTAATATTAATTTGTTAAGACCATTTTTTGGTGGAAAGTATGTTTATCACCACCCACAGGGAGATTTAAAGGAAGGGCATCTTATGTTTTTCATTTCTTTTTATGTCGCATTGCTGGCTATTTATAAAATAAAACTTACAATTTTTTAAGTTTTTTTTTATTTTTATTTCATTTATTTATTTATTATTATTATTACTATTTTTTTGCATTTAAGAATTTAAGAATTTATACATATTATATTCCATGAAATTTCAGCAAACAAGGATCAAAACATAGCGGGATATTGCAAGCTGTTCAAACGTATCTTCTCCTTTTATGTACTTTGGTAGTTTACAAACTACAACTTCTAAATGCGTTTCGTAAACATATAATATACAGGGTATTGTTGAATTCGGCTGACAAATTAACCCGTTAAAGCCCAAATTATTTCAAAATCGAAATTTTTGAAAAATATTTTTAAATTACATTTCATACATCAAAAATAGAGTAATTATGAAGTTGTATCCATTTTCCGTAATTAGCAGCTAAGATAATAGGTAATCTATAAATAGATCGCTGGGCGCTTATGGTAGTAAAAGACCAAGTAACTTTCCTGTGATTTTATATTTAAAGAATTAAAAATTTAGGGGGGAAAATGAAACTTTTGTGAATTTAAAAGCAACTAATGAGAATTAAAAGAGAAAATATTACTTTACTGATATAAACGTACTTAGTTATAACTTTATGCAGCCAATTTGTAAACGTTAAATGTGATATAATGGAAAACATTTCAGACAAAGGATTACAAAGGGTCTACCCTTACATTTTTGAAACTGGCAACTGCTTTGGTTTTGTCTTTTTCCTATAACATGGTCTTTTCTATCTAAACGCCCAGAGTCTATTACGTTTGATTTTGATGACATCATCAAATGTCTTCCAATGCTTTTCTTAGAATTTGCTCTCCGTTTGAGGAACGCAACGGTGATATATCTTCGGATTTCTTTTATGCTTTTCTTTTCATAATTTGTTAAATTGAACAGAATATACGTATTTATGATAGCCAAGTCGATAAATCTAGTAAAAATTGGCCAGTACCATTTTTTTTCCAAGGATCTAAATTGTGTGTTTTTCTAAGAGATAGTCATGCTGGTCGACTTCACCCATATTTTTGTTATACTGGTGAACAGTATTAGGTTTCAAAATTTGAGATTTTTCTTTCAAACATTTTGGATGCCTTGAAACTTGGATTAAGGGCTCTATGTAATCACAGTTTGTCGCTGTTGTTACAAACTTGTTATCTTTCCATTTAAATATAGTTTTTGCGTTCTTTTCGTCGAAACAGTAGTCATAAGAACCACGCGCTAGATGGCAGCTGCTCTGTACTATTAGGGTCATCATCATTTATGTCTATCGATTTATATTCTATTTCTTCCACGGGTTCTACATTACCTGATAGATGTTTTACCGATGGAGTAGTCATTTCATCATCATCAAAATACACTTCGTCAGTTAACTCATCCACATCAGGCGGTAAAGCAATTAAATCAGACTCTATTTCCTTAGAAAACATATATTCTAACGCTTCTTCGGCAGTGTGAAACATTTTACGGCGAGACATTCTTGAAGAATTGAAACGGGGAAAAAATGGTATTAGTTACCACTAACGCCCAGCGATCTATTTATAGATCAGCATGTTTAAACTTACATTTTAATAATACAAACAGTTATTTTTCTAATATAAATAAGCCAGAATAATTAAAGAGGTATTAAAAATGTAAAACACATAAACAAGTATAACGTACTTTTAATTTTTTTCTTGTTGGATACAAAATCGAAAGCTGCACTTTGAAGCTTCAAAATAGCGAACATCAGACGCTAGCTGCTGGACTGCTCTGGGAAAGAATGCTTCAAATCTCGTTTGGAGGTGTAGTCACATGTGTAAGGAAACCAGCCAATGACAATTCGAAGTGATTAAAATATATCATTATCACTGGGAGTTCTGAGGGGGAGGTGATCTATAAATAGATCACTGGTAGGTAACGGGTTAAGAGGGGTGATAGTAGGTAGCATCGGAGCGAGAATTCAACATAGAGCATAAAGTCGCAAACTACGTATAATCAGTGAAATCGCAGTAATAGTAGCCTTCGAGAAAACGATGAGTCAAATAAGGGTATTTTGACCTACGTGATAGGGTTGAAGAAGGTATAATGGATGGGTGGTCCCATCTATTAGTGTGCGAAGGTTAGAAGGAAGATCAGCCATAGTAAATACAAACTCAATTTATCAACAATTCTCAACAAGGTCACAAATTTTAACAACCCAAGTTAAGACATGCACCAATAGCTAAATAGGGGAGCAATAGCGAGGTAGATTAGATAATTGGATATATACTGTAAAATCCGGCGTATAAAGCGCATCTATATTTTCAAGCTACAATTTTTAATTTTAAGGTATATTCGCCGTATAATGCCCGCCCTCTGTTTTACGAAGAATTCTGAAATGTTAGTATGAAATGCTCTTACGTTTTGAAGTAATTTATTCGAGGTATTGTTCCAGACTTTTGAAAAAATAGGATACTTTTAGAACTATTACTCTTTTATTTCATAAGGCATGCCATTTCCTTTAAATAAACAGTATTCCGACTTTTGTAGAAGTCTAAGTTATTTTTATGCACATCTCTTTTTTTATTTTTGAAGCTCTCATGTTCATACGCAGAGTATAACGTTCACCCGTAAATTTAGATCTTATTTCTTTTAGCCAAAAGTAAGCGTTATACGCTGGATTTTACGTTAATTATAAATAGGATCACTCACTCGTAGTGCGTCTTGGCAATATAACTTCTAAATTTTTGAAGGTAAGTTCTAAAGTAATCTAATTCAACCGCTAACACTAATATAATTTAAGCAGCTGATTGACCAAAACGTCAATATTAATATTAATCAAATAATCTACGAAGCGCTCTAGCCTAGGTTTACGTTAATCACTAGCTCTTATCCGTTTAGCTTCAAACCCCTCTCTGTTTCGAACTTGAAAGTTAATCTTTAAATATATGCCTTGATTTGAATAATTCGCGCCTTCTTCTTTGGAGGAAAGTTTTCAATATAATAATATTTTAAGAACCATTTTTCTCTTATTGGATTAGCAGGAAGAACATGAAAAAAACAGTTACAAAAGGTAGGGGCCCGTATGCAAATTTCCCACTTGTATGGGGAGAATAAAAGCGGATAACAGGTCGTCATGGGTCAGGGCTGGCGAACCTTTTTGGATCAGCATGCCATTTTTTTCTAAAGAAGTGTTTAATGAGGTATAGACGTGCCGTCAAATAATTCTGACTTGTGATTACTTCGAAAATAATAAAACTAAATACTAACAACACATAAAACTCTAATTACTACAAAAAAATACATATTTTGCACTACATAGTTATAAATTTTGAAATAGTTTTAAATATCAAAATGACCAATACCTCCCACAATCTCATTATATCATAGGTGGGAAAATAGTTTTCCGTCCTCATTTAAAAATAAATGAAGTAGGTGGCCTTCTATTATATGACACTGTTTTCTATATTACTTTCATGATTTCATAATATATGAACTTAATAAGAATAAACGTACCTAATGTACTATTTAAACAATTTTATCCACAGATTATATCTATAACTAGCTGGTGAAAGCTAAAGGTATACTCGTTCTTCGCATGGGTGAATTGAAAAATTAAACAATACAGTTTGATGGCCAATGAAGTCTTTAATGAGTTAATTTTACGTGAATTACAAATTAAACAAAAAAAAAAGCTTTTTGCATACCTCATTTGAACAACAAAACCATGTTTGTTAAGTTTTAAGTCTGTAGATCTAATAGATGATTAAAAAGAGATATTGTTATTTATAACAATAACTTATTCTGTTGTGGGTCGGTTTTTGAAAACACCTTCCTAGGCTGATCTCTGCTCAGCAAAAGTAACGCATTGTTACAAATTTTGTGTAATGCACGCTTAAAATAGTGCAAATAATGCGTTAATATTACTTTCTTTTGTATCTATTTTATGTTGAAATTGTAATATTCACAAGCAGCGCCGTTCCCTACATTATAATGGCGTTTCAATGGAAACATATCTAAATGTTGGAGATAGAGCCAAGTTGGCATCATGTTTGGCAACTTGGTGATTGATTGAACGGTGCAGAAGTTGATATGCTGTAACACCACCTGGTGAGGAGCTGGAACAAAGAGGATAGAACAAAAACCTTCTCCATAAAAAAATACATATATATGTCAATTTTTATAGTGATCGGTAAAACGGTGTTGGAGAGAAGACGTTTAGTATATACAAACATCCATTTATATATATATAGATTTGTGCTATATCTCAAGTACAGAAAACCAATCACGAAAGTATTTCATAAAATTATCATTTTCAAAAGGAAATATTGAAGTAACAGATGATTCTTTCCATATAGAAAAATAATTGTTGTACAATTTAACATTGCAAAATTAAATTTTCTAGGAAACAGACATGCATTTTTCGAGATGTATGCTGTAAAACTACATTCCTAAGCAATCTTTGGCAGGCAAAGCTTGATTAGTTTACAAGAGGATTATATAAATTTTATTTAAAACAAATGCTTTTTTTCATTACAGAGAAAAACGTTGTAACTTACCAAGTGTAAAAGTTTATCTAAATTTGTACCATTTCAAGTAAGATTTATGAATAATAGTAAATATAAGTTATAAATAAAATGAGAATATATCTCTCTCATTTTATAAAGTCAAACGCTTTTGCCTACAAAATGAGGCTTAGTAAGAAAAGTGAGAAAAATGCTAAAATGGTGCCAGATGCTAAAAGAGGCACCAAAAAATGTGAAACATGCAAATGCTCTCTCAGTCTAAAACGAAGAACAATGAAATATATGACAATTTTTCCAATATTTTTATTGCCCTAATTTAACTGGAACTTATTGAACTTATACCTCTCCTTCTGAGAAATTTTATTCCTGAAAAGAATATTTCATAGTTTATTCCATAAATCAATGCAAGTCTAGAACTTATTTTCACATTTTTCTCTGCATAAATCGTTCAAAAAGTGTCATCCATACATAGTGGAATTTTTATAGTAAAGGACATTTATGGATGAAATATATAGAAATTTACAGTCGCATCCTATATTATAGTGTTAAATAATAATATTCAAATCATATCTTGTTTTAAAAGTCTGTCCGACGCGTTTAAGGGTGTGGGAGAGACGGAATATTCAAAACAACTAAATTTATTCTCAGTACCAACAACAACACAAATTCAATTAACCAAAGTTAAGAGATGCACCCATATATCAAATGTGGAAAGTAATAAACGAGGCATGCGATATACGAAAAGACTTTAAATCAGCGTTTCTCAAACTGTGGGGTGTGATAACACTACAAGGGGGGCGCGAGCATATTGAAAAGTCAAAATGAAAAATTATTCAAAACTAAATTATTAATTTGCTGAAAGTAAACTAACAAAATACATTCTGACATAATAAGAAATAAATACAGTTTTACACTGATATAATATACTTATAAATGTATCAGCATTATATACAGTGTATTTTATAATTAACTTAGCACTACTAAGTTAAGAACAAGTTTAATAATTAATATTGATCCCATGTGGGCTTGTCATATAGAAAATTATATACAAAAATTAACACTTATCTTGATAATTTGCATGGTTTATAATTAATCCCTGAACTAATGATTTAAACACATGATTCACTCCACAATGCCACTGTTTTCCCTATAGGCATGCATATGTGATGTATTGGGGGAAAAGGAGTAAATAATCAAATTCTCTGAAGCAAGTGAATCCTTCACAAACAGTGTCAATGTCTTTATTGCATTCGAAAGCTTTCGGAATAATTTCCTGAATAGCAGTACTCAGAAAAGATCGTAATTTGCGAAACGTATATATACGTCCAACGCAATTAACGCTTTGGCTGAGTGAGACATTTATATGCGCTGGTGGCACAAAAGAGGTTAAAGTCGTATTGTAGCTTTAGCGTTAAAGTATAGTATTATTGAATTCAATTCATTGTTATTGTATGGAGGGAGGCGGGATGAAAATTATGATTGAATATTGGGTCGCCAATAGTGAAAGTTTGAGAAGCACTGCTTTAAATAATTAGATCTACTTCTAATTAGGTAGCTACTTCTTAGCTACCTAATCTAGTTAAGTCCTAGTTGACAAATCATGAACTTTAATATTACAATTATCAGCTACTAAATATCTACACCTCACTTCAAGTTTAATTAATCACTGCTCCCGTTAGCAGTCTAACCTCTCTCTCACTCTAACTTTCAAGTTTCAACTTTATATACAAGTCTTAATTTGCATAATCACTTCTTCTTCTTCGGGAAGAAGCCATATAACATAATAACTTTTAAAAGCTCAATATTTCCCAAGAGGATTAGTTTTTATAGGAACGTGGATATTCCCGTCGTAATGTGATCAAAGTGGCTGTCGTATTATGAGTTCATACTCTTGTGACACAAAAAAACTACCGAGTAGAAAAGCTGATGCACATTAAGGTATCCGACTAAGTTCGGAACCGTGATTTTAAAAAAGCGCATAAATGAATAATTTTCATGATATTTAGTTTCACTTAGATTAGAATACATGTATAAAATTGTTTTAAGGACATTTTGACAAAAAAAATTATTTAAATACACTATTTCGGCAATAAATTAACTTAGAATAACCTTTATTCAAAATGTTCTCCTTTAGTGAAAAGTGCTTCTATTATAATAATATTTTGCCTGTATATAGCTCGGACCTTTGTACAGAGGCGTAACTATGATTTTTGAAAAATTCACATTTTTTTCAGAGTTACAACCATTTGAAATAATTATTGGCGTTTTTTTTCTTAAAATTTCTCCCCTCTGTTGTCGTAAAACATGGATAAACCCACTTCTAAGTTATATATTTCAAAAATTCTACTTGAGCCTCTGTACAGAGGTCTGAGCTAGATACAGGCAAAATATTATTATAATAGAGGCATTTTTCACAAAAGGAGAATATTTTGAAAATGGGTAATTCTACGTTCATATTTTGTCAAAATATTGCACTTAAATCATTTTTTTTAAATAATATTCTTAAAACAATTTTATATACATTTTGTAATCTAAGTGACACTAAATATCATAAATATTATCCATTTATACGCTTTTGCAAAATCACGGTTCCGAACATAGTCGGATATCTTAAATCTATCCAGGAACAAAGTCAACCCTTTGGCCTTATGTGGTAATTTGTAGTTTATAGTTTTATGGGGTGAGAGCAGTTATTTCATCCAAACTTTCATTTCTTTCGTGGCATATTAGAGGACATTAAAAAGCTTTCAAATTGCCCTTTTTTAATACATAATATTTAACATTTAAAATTAAACTATTGTACATTAATAATAAAGAAGAATTACTTAGATATGAATAAAAATACAATTATAAAATAAATTTAAAAATTGACGAAAAAATCATGAATGAGGTGAGAAGCATGAATCATCTTGAAAAATTTTCATGATGAGAGTAAGCTGGGCGATGCCTAGCTTATCCCGTTGAGACAAAGGAATCCGAGTTAGAAAGAGAAAACTCTTCAGATGTAAAAATTATGAATGAGTAGGTACATCGAGCGAAGTTTCTGTAATTGGCTGACCAGAGAGGGAAAGGCGAAAAGCTCGACCAATCATTAAGTAGTGTGTGGTAATTTGGAGAGGGATATACAAGGGTAGATGCCGTCCTCGTCACTTGACTAAGATTGAAAAATACGAGGTGCGTTGCGAATGGTCTTCATTTTAATAAACACTCACTCACTCATACAAATAAGTACTTAGTTACTATAAGTGTAAGACTCCATATCAAATATGCATTACCGAGATAACTGTATCCTCCATTTGGCATAGTACGGAAGTTTTGAGAAGAGTGCCAGCTCAAGTGTCACCCTCATGACTTGTCTGTGGTTCAAAATAACGACATCCGTCGCCAATAGCGCTTCAATAAAGAGTGGATGGGACGGTGGTTGTTTCCCAAAGGATCGGTTTTTCGCTCTAAAACCCTCTTTGGGTGAGCTCGGTTCCTTTGGCATTCCGCCAGTAACCTGCATGTTGCTTCTGAATGCAACATAAATTAAAATAAACCTACCATTTTATATTAACTTAAAAAGAAGATTCTAACTTATTTTGTAAAAAAAACACTAGTTGTTATTTGACTAAATTCTTGAAGACCACGATAGCCTAGAGATGAAGTTAAAGAACTCGTAACTGGCGTGTCAAGAGTTCAAACCTAGTGATCTTGAAAACCCACCTTGCAGATGGATCTACTGAGCTTTAAATCTGCCGAGGCTCTTAAACGTCCTCCTGTTGATATGGTGTGGAATATGGAGAGGGGGGTGCAAGTTTAAGTGTCGTCCTGTTCAATGATCATGGTTCCTATTTACGAGGTCCGTCGTGAATAGTCCTGGTGCAATTTCATGTTGCGACATAAATATAACACTCCCTCACTCACTCAAACCTTAATGCTTGCATTAAGTTAAAGCTTGAGAACCTTTCCAGTATTCTAAAATGGTATTTCCTTAAGGTATCTGACTACGTTCGGAGCCGAAATATTTCAAAAGCTAAACGAACATTTGTTTAAAATTTAGTGTCACTTACATTAATAGAATACATGTATAAAATTGTTTTAAGAATATTATTAAAAGCAAAATTATTTAAATGCAATATTTTCATAGAAAATGAGCTATGAGAACATAGAATTTGAACATAGAATTACCTATTTTTGAAACATTCTCTTTTTATGAAAAATTCTTCTATTATAATATTTTGCCTATATGAAGCTCAAACCTCTTTACAGGGCCTAAGCTAAGGATTTTTGTAAATATATACCTATAACTGGATTTTTATCCATATTTTGATACATCAGAGTGGGGAAATTTTAACAAAAAAACCCCAAAAAAACACCGATAATTGTTTTAATTACTGGTAACTCTGAAAGTAAGGTGAATTTTTCAAATATCCTACTTTAAGCCCTCCGGAGAAGTATCCGCTATATATTACCAAAATATTATTATCATCGAAGGAATTTTTATAAAAGGAGAAAGTTTTCAGTAAAGGTAATTCTAAGTTCATTTTTTGTCAAATTATTGCTTTTAAATTATTTTTTATTGTAATAAGCTTGTTAAAACAGTATTATAAGTGTATTCAAATCTAAGTG
>BMAV01001063.1:187940-207758 GCA_019973955.1 Trichonephila inaurata madagascariensis
ATATATATATATATATATATTTATATATATATATATATATATTATTAAGCATTTTCTGCAGCATATAAAATTCAAGAACATTAATATATAATACATTTCAATAGCTGAGGTTAAATGCATAATCCTCAATAAGAAAAAAAAAATAGGAGACTTTTAATCGGTTTTATTATACAATTCTCATCGTATGTGGATAAATTTCATATCATTTATTAATTGTTAAAAATTTACGCGTGCTTTAAAAAATATAAAGACCTAGGACGATAGAAAAATAAACACATAACCAAGCAATTACACATAAATTATAAAATGTCTTTAAAGCATATCCATTCTTCATTCAGATGGAATGAAAAATATAACAATCAAGAGAGAAACATAAAGCATTAGGTCAAAATGTAATTGTTGTTTAAATAATTTTAAATAAATTACGAATTATACTCCAACGAAAGAACAGTTTATAAAAATCAAATAAATAAATATAGCTGAATTACTTTGTATTTCACAAGTTGATCTCCTGGTCAACATACAAACATTTTCTAAGTCAAATGTATAAATATCATCTTTTATGCCACTCTAGAAGATGATTATCTCAAAATTCATTCGTGGTAGATCCCTTCTCAACAAAATAAAAAAACATACCAACCAAATCTCATGTCTAATATTTAAAAAAAAAGGGAGTTTTGTCTTTATCACCACAAAACAGGAATTTTTTTTTATCTATAGCGTCCCTGCATACCCTCTTGGGAGTCGATTTTTTAAAGCACGTTAATGATGATTTTCTACTCAAACTAAAATATAGATTTCAGTTCTGTAAGTCTATTAGGCTCAAAAACAAGAATTGTTTATGCGTTATCTGTTATCTGGTAAAGATAGCTTTCGCAAGATAATTTAAACCACTTCAATGTCAGATCACTTTTTTTATTCATTGTGTACTATGAGTAATTTTCCTTCACACTTAAAAAAATAACTCTGACTGTTGATACTTGATAATTATCTCGACTAATACAAAGTATTTGCCAAAATAATTGAAACAAAAAATACTTTTCAAATAAGTCTTTTGAATTTCCTCCGTTAGGTTGCATTTTAAGTTGTTTTGGCATTCTTTATTAGCATTTTGAAATACGATAGAGCCTCGAAAACACGCCATTCGATAGCCCGGTAGTCTTGTAAACTCAACCATACCGTGACAGTGTGTCCGATGCAGAAATCATTACTGCTTTGTGACGGTTAATGAAAAAATGTTGGAAAATGCTGAAGACGTTAACGGTGAGGACACCGTACAAACTCCTAAATATAACTTAGTAAATGTCTAAAGATTGTCAAAACCACACATTCACAACACCTTCAGTTTTTAAAACAAGATGGGTCGGTAATGAATTTACTGTTCCTTCGTTATCGTCGTGATGAAGCAGCAAAACACAGAAAGTACAGTACGGAACACAACAAGACATTACGCAATCTTTTTTTTTTAAAAAAAAATGACCAGTTTTTGCAAAGTCGGCTTCTTAATCTTTATTATATAGATAGCTTTATTCCTTTATAATGTATTTTACTGAGGTATGTCTGATCAGGTAAATTATTGTATATTATGTATTCATCAAGATTCATTTTCATGTAGTGAATGCCCTATGCCTTCATAAAGCAGGTGCTTTTACTTTGTTTAGAGACATTTGATCAGTTTATTTTTTGTTGTATTTTCATGCAACTAATACATACAAGATCATTCGGTATAGCATTTTTTGAGGAAAAACTGATATTTATTATATTTAAATCCCCTTCTCGATAACCCAGCATCTTCACTAACTGCCAACCTACGGTCTGCATTAGACAGAATTTTCAGGACTGGGATTTTATTGAACGCTGGGATGACCGACTCATAAGCGTGTCCGTCTACGCTCATTGCACATTCTGTAAGGTATCTGTAGTGATTCATTTGCGATAAGGCTATACAATGCCCTACAAAAAGACCAAAAATATTTTGTTTTCATTTTCTTGTGGCCCATATTATTGGGAAGCTTGCCACTAAATTTCAGGTCTTAAAATAAATTAATTTTTTAAGATATTTTTGAAATTTTTGAGCTTAGATTTCGGTTTTAGTTTCATTTTGAAGCATTTTCTTACTCTTAAATTGAATTAATGAAAAATAATTTTAAGCACAATCAACTTTTTAGTGTGCAGTGGTTTTTAATTTCAATTTTTATTACTTAAATCCGTTCCAATTGGTTATGTTTTGAGTTTTTTTTACAGTTCTCATAGTTACTTAATTAAGACTGATTTCAATGTTAATTTTTGTTTGAAAAATAGTTTACATAAATTAAAAGCTTTATCATTCTTTTTTTTCCTATTGAGACACTGCAATCGCCGAAACGTTCTCAAGTTGCAATATGAGAAGCAATATTTAGAGAAGAAATGAAATACTACCGAAAATGATGTATCTCTAAAAATCAGCTCTCGGGTGATACTGCAATTAGATTTCAAAATACAAAAATTTTGAATTCCAGTATTGCAGATAAAACTGAATTTTTCCATGATGTACCAAATTATATTATAGTAAACATATTACAATAATATTTTTTGTAATTAAATATTGCTAAAAAAAACTCAAACTTGCTAAGCTACTCGAATTTAAAACTGAAAAATAAAAAATACCTAGATATTTATAGCTTAAGTTTATTTCCCTCCTTCTTTATTAATTTCTGCGTAAATAATTTTGCGTTTTGAAAATTTTGTGAAAATATTGTGGGGCAAGGTTAGGCTGAATAACCTGTCGTTGTAAAAAATGCTATCAATGTTATGCAAAAATATATTTTGATTCAAAAAATTATTTTCAGTTATACTTGATTAAAGTACTGTTTTAATGCAGAACATAATTTGGAAAATAACATATTACAAAATTAGAGCCTTATAGGCATTAGTAGAAATTTCTTTATGACTTTACAAACTCTAAATATGTTTTTCTCAGATTTTTAATTTTTAAAGCATTCCGGTTTTCGATTCCATAAGGCTGTCTTTTCAAGATAGAGTCTTGAAAATTTTTATCGATACTGCCAAACGTATGTACTACAAAAGTTAGTATATATTTAGATCTCTGTTTTTTTTATATGCTGAAATTAATACTTTAAAAATGTTCTTGTAACTTTCAGGTTTAGCTAGAAAAATAATTATTACAAAAATAACAAGAGTATAGATTTTAAGAAAATCCATTCCAAATTTTACTTGCAGTAATCTAAGAAATATAAATCACTAAAAACGACTAGAAATTTTAAAATTTGAACCTTTTATAACAGTTTGAAAAACTTCAAAAGTTCGTATTTTTTAAAAAAAATTGTAAAATAGTGTCTTGACAAACTAACTATTTCCTTTTAGAATCAATTTCATAATATAATCTGAAAATAAATCATAAATTATTTTTACTGTTACTTTGTCCAAAAAAATGTTTTTGAGAAAGTGTATTGTAGCCTTAAAAGATTTTATATTTAAGATGAGGGGAATTTCAAGCATAATTCACTTACGCTGACTCGAAATTTGTTGATTAGCGTTTGTTCGTAGACTTGAATTTTTATTTAGCTGCCCATGATGAACAAACTGATTTTACTCATGGCATATAAATTCCAATTAGAACATTTAGAACATACAATAAGACCAAGGTAGAATGCTGAGATACAAATCAGACATTGAAACAGTGTTTCTCAAACTGTGGGGCGTGCCCATCTAGGGAGCGCGAGCATATTGATAAGTCAAAAACAAAAATTATTTAAAAAAATATTAACTTACTGAAAGTAAACAATCATATACATTCTGACGTAATTAAAAAAAATAAAATAGTCATTTAAACTATAATACAGTTATAAATGTATCTGTACTGCACACAATCTATTTTATAATTAATATAATTGATACGATTTATAATTAATCCCTTAAATGCCGATAAAAAAATTACGTGATTTGTACCCCAATGCCACCGTTTAGCACTTATGTAATCTTATATGGTTGAGAGAGGGGGGATAGAAAAGGAATAAATAATTCTTTGAAATAAATAAATCCTTCGCAAATACTGTCAAGGTCATTTTATTTCTTTCCAAAACCTCCAGAATAATGTTATGAGTAGCAGTTCACAGAAAAGATAGCACTTCGGGAGGACGTATATATACGTCTTGGACAAGTAACACTAACTGAGCAAGACGTTTATATACGTCGGGGGAACTGAAGAGGTTAAAGTATTGTAGGTTTAGCGTCAATGTATAATATTATTGAATTTAATACATCGTTATTGTACGGAGGGGGGTGCGATATGAATATTGGGTCGCAAACAATGGAAGTTTGAGAAGCACTGCATTGAAATGAATTCCGTCTATAATGGTATCAATTCATTTATTTCTTGCAATTTTTTTTTATAATTTTTCAAGCAATTTCTTAGTTTTGTATATCAATTTGTAGATAATTTCTGTATTTTTTCGAATCTCTGTAAACCGCACTTTTTTTTCGAATGGTAATGCTATTAAAAATCGGGTGCGGCATTAGAATCAATGGCTGAAAAGTTCGTTAGAAGGAGAAATCAAACATGATACTGACGGCTGTAGCAATTAAATGTCGTTAAAATATATTAATTATTCATTACTTATATTGGATCTTATATTAAATTTTCTTGAAATTTCGTATAAATTTTTTACGTATAAATCTTCTTACGTTACTTATTTTTTCTCAAAAACGTGTTGAGAATTTAGGATGAAGCTTAGAATCGATGGCGGTACAGATTCAAATAAATACGGTATGTGACTTATGAATTATACGACATTTGAAGGGAGAGACATAGTCTCATTTTTGTTTTTACAAATGTCCAATTTTCCACTGTTATAACAACCAGATAATATTTTCTTTACGCTTCCATGATTCCAGTTTTTGCTTAAAATTCTTTTTATCCGATAACAATGTCTCCTTTGCTATTCTACTGTAGGAATGACGTGTTTGTGGAATCTACAATTGTCATGGATTATTTTAAGATTTTTGTTTTACTGTTCGACAAAATATCTGAAATGTATTACATGGATTTATTGTTGGATATATCATTTATTGATTTATTATACAATGTAACCGCTGCACGTAAGCTGGATCATGACTTCTTTCACAAACTATTATTTCCTTTATGTAATATATTTTTATGATCTTCAATTTTCTATTTATTCAACATTTTATGTAAAATTCCGCTATTATGATGAGATTTAACATATTTGTTAATGAATGATGACCTCCAAAAGTGTACAGTGTTAGTATTTCAGGCAACGTGTCTTTTCTTAGGGTGACTGACTACGGAAGCATGGCTTTAATCCGTTAACTACCGATTACAATTTACGTCAGTGTTTCTCAAACTGTGGGGCGCGCCCCCGTAGGGGGGGGCGTGATAAACCTACGAGGGAGGCGCGAGTATATTGAAAAGTCAAAAACAAAGGATTATTTAAAAAAATTATTAATGAAAAAATACAATTACTGAACAAAATACATCGACACAATAAAGATTTAACTGCAATTTTACACTTATAAATATATCAGTACTGCACAATGCATTTTATAAATAATTTAACAGTACTTAGAACAAATTTAATAATTACCAGTGACACCATGGGCTTGTCATATATAAAATTATAGGCAAAAATTAACACTTATCTTGATAATTTGCACGGTTTATAATTGATCTCTTAAATGACGATTAAAAATTAGGCGATTCGCTCCCCAATGTCACCATTTAACAAGTAGGGGGAAGGGTTGAAAAGGAATAAATAAGCAAATTCTCTGAAATTAATAAATCCATCGCAAAAGATTGTACTTTGAAAGGCGTATACATACGTCCAGGGAGATTAATTCACTGGCTGAGTGAGACGTTATATACGCCGGTGGCACTTAATAATTTAAAGTCGTATTGTAGGTTTAACGTGTCAAAGTATAGTATTATTGAATTCAATACATTTTTATTGAATGGAGGGGGCGATGAAAATTATGATTGAATATTGGGTCACCAATATTGAAAGTTTTAGAAGCACTGATTTACGTTATTCGTTCCTCAGTGCCTTTGTTTTTCGCATATGCGCATGTATACTGATTATGGAGGGAGGGGGGGGGAGAAGAAAAGCTACAAAAACAAACAAATATTTCTCTGAAATAAGCAAATCCTTTGCAAACACAGTCAACGTTATTTTATTATATTTCAAAGCCTTCGGAATAGTTTTATTGATAACAGCGGAAAGAAAAAGTTCGTATTTCGGAAATATGTATTCCCGGGGCATTTAACACTCGGGTTGAGTGACACGTATATATACGCTGGCCATAGTAAATGGGTTAAAAAGCGTTTAATTCAATATATTTTTTTAATATTTAATGTCAGTTCAGTTAGAACATACATAGAATTTTTTTCTAGAATATTATTGAAAAAACAATGAATGCAATTTTTTGGGCAGAAAAAAATGAAGCAAAATAACATGTTTACAAAACATTCTCCTTTCGTCCTTGTTATAAAATAAATGTTATTATAAAACAAGTCAATATAATTTCTATAATTTTTGATTACTTCGAAAACAATAAAGAAGTTAATTTTCTAAAGTATCAAAACGCTGGAAAAATTGGACAGATTCTAATATTATTTGTATCTTGCAATTTTCTGTTATGCATGTTTTTATAGAATGCTATTAGATTACTATTTGTTGTATCTGAAGATAACTGAGAAAAAAGTAATATAAAATATAGCATTATAATGTTTGAGACAAATATAAGACATAGATCAGACATTCTGAAAATAATATCTTGATATAAATCCATATGCACTGGAGATTTTTTAGTTTTTTTGTTGGAACCAATATTGAGATTTAGTCTTTCTCGATGAGGAGAAATATCATGGGAAAAAATAAACATGTAGCTAGATATGGGATTTAAACTTAGATTGGATGTTGTAAAACAGAACAAAAATTCGGGTTGTCTTCTTTGTAGTTTTTCCATTAGAAAAAGAATTTATTTCTGATGATGTCTCTGACTGTTTTGTAGAAAAAGGAATTATGAGTAAATAGGTTTTGTTCAGAAATAAGACGTGAAGTTATATTGATTTGGGGGGATATTAATGTCTCTTATTATACACATTGATTTAGAATGAAAATAAACATTCGTAAATTCAGCACGCGAGATTGACATTCAAAATATCCTACATGAAAAGTTTAATTAAAATATTAACTTAATGATAGGATTGGATATTAACTTAAAATTTACATTGACACTTAATGATAGGAATTGTGAATATTTTTCTATAATATAGAGTGCTGACCATTTATTCTATAATAATTTAAAATATCACAATTGCCTCCAAAACTTTATTCTACAAAAGAATTCATGAGAAAAGTTACTAATCTTACTTAAAAAAGGCTTTTTGTTTTTGACTTTGATTTAAAAAAAAACATTAGCTATTTACCTGAAAAGTTATTTAGAGGTGAAGGCAGAAATATTTTTTATTTTTTCTTGGAATGCTGGAAAATATGAAAGAGAAATAGCTAAGCAGTGAAGCATTCTAAAACTGCATTATATATATAGAAAAAGATTATTCGAAAAAAGGTAATACAATTTGGAAGGATATATCAATGAACGATCAACTATCATCTAAAGCAGATCTTACAACTTTTGAAATTTCGATCGTTTTTAGAAAAATACTCTCCACGTCACAGTTTGGAAGAGTGTTTACGTAAAATACTTATAACAATTTTATGAAAATTAAGAGAACACCATAATTAGTGAAACGTCAACGAGAAGAAATATTGAAAAATGTAATGTTATGAAGAGATTAGTGGAAACACAAATTATATTTCCTGAAGAAAAGAAATTTAATCTCAATGATCATAATGGCTACACATTAAAAAAGACCGAAAGAATGCTTCATTTGACAAAATCTAATGTAAATACGGTACGATGGGACAATAGTCATCATTGATTATGCGATTCACAATAGATTTAGAAGCGTATGAGTTATTCATAAATCAAAATAAGCTTTATGATCATTAGATGCAATATAACAATGGACTATATACGGAGTATACCCTCTCTAGCTCGAGGCTTTTTTCAATCTCGCCAAATTGGCCCTTTCAGTTACAACTCCGCAAATGAGTTACACTATAAAATAACACATATGTAGCGAGTAGGGTTAGAGAAGAGGAGTTGTTTTGTGGACAATATAGCACCACTAGTACGTTCCTGAATTATAATAGCTTTGCTCTTGCAAGATATCGGAGGATATCTCTTTAGAGAGTTTCAGGGGATGCATCTCATTAAAGATAAATTGCCATTAAATCTTACCGTTTGTTTTGTTTTGTTCACCCATCACGTAATCAGGTTTAACTGATGTCTGTGTATATATCCGTCTCGTTACACTGGTACGTTAATTGTGCCATAGGTATATATACGTCTTTCCGAAATAACACCACTCACACTCACCCCCCTTACTTGGGCTGCCATTTCCCTGAGCCATTTTCCTCACTTCTCACCAGCCAATGGGAAGACTCGCTCTTCCACCCAGATTCCATCCATATCTTCGAAATGTCAAGATCCATTCCTCGTAGCCCCGCCTACTGGCCAGTTGCCGCTCGTCCAATCGCAAAACACAACTTCTCAGCATGACAACACAACAATATGCCATGCCCGAAAAAAGACTTTTGCCAGACACAGGATTGAGGGTTCTTTGAAACCCAGACGCCCGAACAAATTCCCGCAGATTCTCTCAGAAGATACTTTTCTTTGTGCTTCTGCCAGTAAAACTGTTTTCAAGGCTATACAATGCAATAAAATGACGTTGACAGTGTGTTTCCAAAGAATTTACTTAATTCACTGAAAAAATTTGATTGTTCGTACCTTTTCTTTTACTTCCCTCTAATACACAGCATATACTAGCCTGTGTCAAAAACAGTGTCCCCGGGGAGTGAATCGTGTAACTTTTAATTGGCAGTTTAAGGCGTTATTGCAAATATTTGTGATCATGTCACGTCCAATTTAGTGGCATATCGCTCCTTGTTGCGTTCGGATCTATTTCAAGTATCTGTTTAATGAACGGGTCCTCCACTTCAACCAACACAAGAAGGAGGCATCGCGACAACAATTTAGACTGTTTTTCAAAAATTGCAGAATATATTAATCCAGGATTTTTTTCCTTGCCATATTTCTAAATTAACTTAAGAATGACTAAGAAAACAGATCATGTTTTTCTATGGCAAAGTGGAAATCTAGATTTAAGGACTATACAACTCTTTAACCCAGTGGCACTTAAACTTTCAATTACCGCGGACCCCCTTTTTGTATCATGCTGAAATCATTGACCACTCATTATTTTGAATCTCCCTCCCTGACCTAATCTTCTTGATCAAAATACTTGCTCTAGAGGAGTTCTTTCATTAGGGAATTTAGTAACTTAGTCCTGGATGACACATCTTTCAATTTTTCCATGAGGCCTTTCAGTGTTAGTAAAATAGGAAAATGTTTACGTTATATGAGAGACTCCGTGGACTCCCTTCAAAGGCACTGTTGACCTTCGTTGGTCCACGGACCACAGTTTAAGAAACACTGATTTAACTCAGGGATTCTCAAACTGTGGGGTGCGCCTCCCTAGGGGGTGTGTTAACCCTATATGGGGGAGCGAGCATATTGATAACTCGAAAATAAGAGATGAATTAAAAATTATTAATTTACTGAAAGGAAGCAAAACAAAATACTCATACTTACATAATAAAAAATAAAATACATATTTACACTGATACAATATACTGATAAATGTATTTGTAATACACAATGTACTTATAATTATCAATACTAAATTAAGAACAAGTTTAATAACTACTAGTGGCTTCCATAGGCTTTTATAAAATGAAGGTTTAATATAAGAAATAGATACTTTAATTTCTTTATCTTTATTTAACGAAGATGTATATTTTATCTTCAAATCTGCTATCGCAGAAAACCCGGATAGATTGGAATGGATGAAAGGAAGTAAATATTTCATTTAATTAAAAGTTATTTTGCAATCTTACTTAAAATTTCTTACATGAAAGTATCATATACAGAATTTAATACTTATCATGATAATTTGTACGCTTTATAAATAAAATCAAAAAGGGATTATCATTGGATTCAACACATTGCTATTGTATAGTGAGGGGGACGCGATAGAAATTATTATTGAAAATTGGTTAGTAAATATTGAAAGTTTGAGAAGCACTGCTTTAACCCATTAACTGCCGATTAAAAGTTTTCTATTCGCAGCCAATGCCACCGTTTTTCCCATAAGCCCTAGTATGTTGTGTATGGGGGGGAAAGGCATGAATTTGAAAACTTTTCTCTGAAACTGTAAATTCTTCGCAAACAATTTCAAAGTTATATTGCTGTATTTCTAATCTTTCGGAATAGATTTACTGATAGCAGCGCGAAGAAATTGTTTCGAATTTCGGAAAGACGTACATACACTTCCAGTACGTTTAACGCATCGGATGAACGAAACATATATATACGCCGGTGGCACTTAAGGGATTGGAATATTGTGTCGCAGAGCAAGAATGCTATTTCTAAAGTGATTTAATTTACCAACGATCTGAAAGCAGCCATTGAATACAAATGACACAAAACTTCTGAAATTGATTTTAACAATATAGTAAGTTCTTTGAAAAAAGAGTTTTTGAGATTATCAAAGAAGATGAAGACCAATTCCATATTAATTTGCATGTTTTTTTTTTCTTTTTTTTTTTTTTCCTTTTTGGTTTTGATACAAGCTGTCTTACAAACAATGCATTTTTTTTTCTTTATTTCTAATATTATTTTTCACTTAATCATTTGTACAATTATTGAAAATTTTGTAAGCGTAATTATCAGAAATATGTTGTAAAATTATATTTCATGTTTTTAAATTTTAATTAGGAGTTTAAATTATTTCATAGTTTTAAAAACCAAATTAGTTTTAGATTTTTGTAACAGACTAATTATATTATGGAATTTAAAGTATAATATAATTAATTCCAATAGCAAAATTACAGCTAATACAAACATTAGTTCAGCTTATTAATTTCAGTCTTTAAACAAATCTTTCACAACCTGTTTTAAAACATTATATATTTAGCATATAAATATATCTCAAGTAAAAAAAGAAAAAAATATAAGAAAGGAATTGTTTGAAAAAGTAATTAAGGCTTAGTATAAAAAAATTACACATGGACAATTTGAATAAGTATATATGTGTGATGAGGCAAGCAAAGACAAGGTAAATTTGACATCGCTTTTTGAATTAATCGTTGCAGGGCTGGCTAAAAAATTCACAAACATAAAATTAGCTTGCTTAATTACGTGTCACTAATTATATATGCAAATAGTTGCAAGAACTATTATGGCATGCTTTAATCTCGAGGTTAAGTAGCCATAAAAGTCGATTAAATATTATACTTCCTTACTAAGATAACGCAGAAAATAAATCATATATCAGGAATTCTTCATTTTTTTCGAAGTGTGTATAAAGAATTAACTATCACAGATAATATTGGAGGTATATTAAATTTATCTTTATTTCTTTCTCTCATTAAATGAATATCCTTAAAAATATAATTTCAATAAAAATTTAAATACTTACGTTCATTCCTGGTTAAAGTACTATAATAATGAATAAAACAGAAGCAAATAAATGAATTAAGCACTTATATTTATACAAATTTATAATTTGAAGTTTCATGATTTTTTTATCTTTCTTTAGAAATAAAAATTTATAAAATATACTAATGCCTTTTAAAATCTTTGTGTTTGATTTTTCTTTATTTGATTCAACTTTTCTATTCAATTAAGGTGACTGCCTACCTTCGGACCCAATTCTTTTTTTTTTTTTTTTTTTATAAAAACAGATTCTTCAATCAAATTCAGTGCTTTTGGGAAGAAAAATAAAATAAAAAAAAATATGTTAATACATAAAATTTTTTAAATAAATATTGTACTTTTAGAAAAATTTGTTGTTTCAAAGAAATTTTACCAAATTTTTACTAAAACGGGTAACACTGTATACAAATTTCTAATACAATTATCATAATTTTCTTTACACCCAACATATATATTACAGTGATCTTCAAAATGAACCAAAATCTAACAGAAATTTTAAAATATAAAAAATTTACAGACAATTATACAAATAATATGAAAATTTTGATATTTTTTAAGTTTTTTCTTTATAAAAACTACCCTTAATGAAAAAAAAAAATATTTAACCTACAATAAAATTCATGATCCACTTTATAAAAAATACTATAATAAACATTCCCACAAAATTTCAAAACGTTATCTGGTTTGGTTCTTAAGATATCATGTATCTGGTAAAGGGTTTCTTTCGAAAACATTATTTTGAGAAAAACTCATTTAGTTTTTTTTACCTTACCGCCTTTTTGCATAGAGTGATGTTTTTTAAAATCACTAACTTTATTTCTATTTCACATAAACTAAAATGAAAAACTGTTTTGGAAAGAAAAATGGTCAAATTATAAGATTGTGAAATAAAAAAGGCCTTATATAGACGAAAAACGACAATTTCAAGGTGTGCAGTCAAATTTAATAATTAGCATTTAAATATTTTTTTTATCAAATAAACAATGTTTTAAATTATAACTTTGATACACAATACGAGGAATACCCAAAGCAAAATTTGAGATTTTATTTTTTACACAGCGTATATGAGACATAAGCATTGATTTTTACCCTTTATCTACTAGCAATACTTATAAGTACCACCTACCTTTAAATTACATAGAATAATCATTTTTACGAATACTCTGGCTATACTTAGCTGGAATATTCTTTTAATTTCACTCTTCCAGGCACGGGTTCTATGATGAGTGTTTTAGCGGGAAAGGCGAATTGTATTAAATCACTTGTGGAACTTATAAGTACACGGATTGATAGAGCAAGAAAGTCTTTTTTTTTCGTCTCCGTAAAGTTTATTATTGTTTTTAATGTGCTGTAGCGGCAATACTATAGTGTAGTAGAGTTATGCTTGTCTTTTGCATTTCTTTTGAGTTTTATTTTGCTTTTTCAGTTTTATTTTACAGTTTTCAAAAAATTTTGAACTCCGAACCTAAGGTTTTTTTTTTCCCCCAATTACATGAAATACGTATTTCTTTACTTAAAAATTAACAAACTTTTATTTTATTTTATGTGTAACTAAGACTAAGCAAAAAAAAAAATTTGGAAGTTCTCGAGGAGCTACTAATTGTTTTCATTTTCTTAGAATGAAAAAGAAGCTCAGTCCTCAGATTTATTACAGAACGTACAATCTGAAAGCAGTGATGCACTAACAGATGACTCTTCAAATGAAGGCGTCCCAGCAAATAATCTGCTAGAATTTTCGTTAGATTCAAAAAACACGAATATCTTATCTTAACTTAACTCAGTGGCGTGACAGCCCATGAGGGCCAAGGCTTACTGAGCCCAACTCAGTATATGCGACCTTGGGCCCTGCGGTGCAAGAGCAGATGTTCCGATCAGCTGGTCAAACTGACGCAAAACCGCCATTGTTAATTTCCCAAGCAAGCTTGGTACTCATTTTATCAACCCACTGAAGGAATGAAAGGCTGAGTCAACCTTGCCCATCCCGGTGTTTGAACCTCGAACCCGGGTTGTGGAAGCGTAATGCACTAGCCACTCAGCCACTGGGTTTCCAACACGACTATCAAGAGACTGAATACGACTCAAGGTGCAGTATAGCTCATGTGTTCAGAACTTAACTGTTTTCTTCCCCAGGGTGCAGTGCTATAAAAACGTACAATCAAAAACGCATTTAAGGTATCCGACTACCCTAAGATCATGATTATTTTTAAATTTGACAATTTTTATGATTTTATTTTATAAGCCATCTTGTTAGCTTTATAAAAAAAAGTCAAGTGTTTTATTTTCTATTCACTCCCACAAAAACTACAAGTGTTTTAGTAAAAGCAGATGCCATAACTTTACATTAAATGTCAAACTTTAAACTGCGTTTTACTTGATATGTGTTGTTTTTTTTTTCTCGTTAAGTTCAAACGGGGACAGCGATTGCTCAAAACGTTTTTAAAATAATTTGCTGAAATTTTGTGTGTACGTTCTGTATAACAGAAGAAGTGTTTTAACTCTCAGATTTATCAATCACCGTTTTATTACAAAACTTATGGTTTGTTATGTGGATATATAATAACTGTTTTTTTTTTAATCAATTTCATATAATAGCTAAGAGCTCTAGTTTTTGTGCTAGAAACATGCTTTCATGTGTAAAAAAAATGCATTAATTTTAAAAACTTTATAATTTTCAAAAATAAATAATTTGTGCTGTAAAATATTAGTCTTCTCTGGTTCTTTTGCATTTTTAAAAGTTAAAACTCAGTTAAAAATTGGATACGATCATTTTGTACTACGAGATTATTTTAAACCTACGTGTGCTGACGGTACTTTATAAAGTGCCAATTAAATTAATTAGCTCTAATGGAATAAATTTACCAAAGTTGTGAATATTTTTATGTATATCCCTTAATTTTCAATGTAAAATTTTAAAAAAAATATTGCTAGAAAAAAATTGCTGTAAATCATAATGTGTTAAATAAAGGGTTAAATTCGACCAGTAAATGAATTTAACCAACTGAAAAATTTTAAGTTGCTTAAAATCTGAACACCTGGGTTGCTTAAAATATTGCAATCAATAGTACAGTTATTCAAATCGAGTTTATGTGCGCAGAAACATAGATTTTTGCAGGTAAGCATAAGCCTATAAAACTGAAAACTATGGAACATTTCAAGAATAGTAAAAAGTATTATTTGCTTCTAAGAAACATACGTTTTTCTGATAAAAGTAAGTTTATACTTAAAATTGTGAAATTTAAATTGTAAGTTTATTCTCCTTATTGAAGGCCCAGTTGCCGAGTGATAGCATATCGCGCTTCCACATCACAGGTTCGACGCTCTATCCTCGGGGTGGGGAAGGGTGACTCAGCCTTTCATCCCTTCTAGAGTGGGCCAATAAATAAGTACCAAGTTTGCTTGGGATTTAAACACTGAGGATCTCGCTTTAGTCTAACCACCTCATAGGGACATCTGCTCAAGGCACTGTATGCCTTGGCCCTCATGGGCTGTTGCGCCACTGAGTTTGACTTATTTAAAGTATAATTCTAGTTTTATTAATGAACCTAGAAATTGTATATTAACTTATTTTCTATAAGATACATTTTATTCATATTTTTTTTTAAATAATTTTCACCTTAACGTTAGAATACTAGAACTGACTCCATGCTCTATCTAAAAAAGAAACAATTTTAGATACACGATGACGCTACTTTTCTATACCTTTTATTAATAACATCTATTTATTTTGATTTTATTTTTCAGTTAAGATATATTTTTGCATGACTTTTATTTGGTCGCGAGAACATTTTGCCATGATTTATTACCACTTAATTAGTAACCAAGCATTATTTATGGAATGTGAACTCTAACCTTTCTTTAAAGAAAACAATGAAATTCTGTGCAACATTGTATCGTAAAAAACGAAACATGTACGACTCACACATTCTTTTCACGAATATTTAATGGTTGAAAAACGATTCCTCCTTTTTTATTCCTCACACTAAAGGTTGAAGCAATTCAAAATGAGAAATGTGCTATTATTTATTTAGATTTAACTCGGAACATCTTCTCTAGTCTAGCTTAAATTCACCAAAAGAAGCCTATATATTAATACGTTATAAATTTTAATTATGCGATCATATATTTTGGGAGGTATATGCACGAATATATAGTCTACTTTAGATAAGTCATTTCCTTCCATGCTAAAATACACGGATAAATTCTAATTTTTCTTTGCAACATTCGTTGGTGTTGGTAGTTTCACAATGAGTTATGTGTATGTTTTTGGTTTTCACTTACTTAGATTAAGTTTAGGCTGTTACATGAAAAATACACAAATGTATAAAATCTAAAAAAAGGAAATGTGTAAGCTAATATTAAATAATTTTGAACGATGAAATAGCATATCCTTCTTTTTTAAAGACATATTTTAATAAAAGTAATTTTCATTTAAGGTATCCGACTACGTTCGGAACCGTGATTTTAAAAAAGCACATAAATGGATAATTTTCATGATATTTAGTGTCACTTAGATTAGAATACACGTATAAAATTGTTTTAAGGGCATTTTAACAAAAAAAATTAAAAATCCAATATTTCGGCAAAAAATTAACTTAGAATTTCCTTTTTTCAAAATGTTCTCCTTTTGTAAAAAATACGTCTATTATAATAATATTTTGCCTGTATATAACTCAGACCTCTGTACAGAGGCTCAATTGTGATTTTTGAAAAACTCACATTATTTTCAGAGTTACAACCATTTGAAATAATTATCGGCATTTTTTCTTAAAATTTCTCCCCTCTGATGTCGTAAAACATGGATAAACCCACTTCTAAGTTATATATTTCAAAATTTCTAGTTGAGCCTCTGTACAGATGTCTGAGCTATATATAGGCAAAATATTATTATAATAGAAGCATTTTTCACAAAAGGAGAATGTTTTGAATATGGGTCGTTCTATGTTCATTTTTTGTCAAAATATTGTACTTCAATAATTTTTTATTGTAATACTATTCTAAAAACAATGTAATATACATTTTCTAATCTAAGTGACACTAAATATCATAAATATTATCCATTTATACGCTTTTGAAAAATCACGGTTCCGAACGTAGTCGGATGCCTTAAAAGAAGAATATTATTTCAATATAAAAAGAGGAATTAGTTTTTTTCAACGGCTTAACACCAATACATTTTAGTATCATAAAAAGGTGAATAGCCATTGCATCAATCATCGAAATCAGATGTGTGATACATTGCTAAAAGTATAATCTTTACTTTTATTTACATTAAAACTATATTGTTAATTCAATCATGTCTGATTTAAATGAACTAATTAAACACTTAACTGCAGAGAAAAAGTTACGAAATTCACCCCGCAGTGTGTAATCGTTTTTTCGAGGAAAGGAAAAGGCATGTTTTGCCTTCTAAAAATTGTTTATTTTCACTTTGAAAAAGGAAAGAAAAGAAAAGGATCAAATCATAAAATGAAAATAAACAATTTAATAACTAGAGTCAACAATATAATAAAAAATAAATTATATTATTTATCTGTTCTGTGATATATCCTGAAACATGGTTGAACACATAAACCAGGATCACATTCAGTGCATTCGTACAAAAAATTACACAGCTCGCTTTACTCAGGTGAACGAAAATGTCCGAAAATGAAGAATAGAAAATAGCACCCTTCAAATTGAAAAAACGCTTAGCTATGAATTTCATCGTTCTAGGAATACACCCTTTCAAATTCTCTCCTACCCACCTCTTTTTGAAATAAGTTAATTCTTTAGAAGCAATGTCAATGCCATTTTATTATATTCCAAAGCCATGGGACTAGTTTTAAATAGAGCAGAGCAATGCAAAATGTCCCCCGTTTGGAAGAACGAGAATACACATTCATGACACAAAACGCACCAGCTGAACAGTGTATACACGCACGCGGGACTTAAGGGGTTGAACTGGTTTTAAAAAAATCCCCATTTGTTTTTATGAAACCTGTGTGAAAGGAAATATCTTGCAGTAATAATCAGTCTCAATTGAAGATCATGAATTGGAATATGAAAAATGTTCATTTATTGTCAGCAAAATTTCACACATAACCCGTTAACTATCTCACCGACGCATATATACGTCTCATTCAACTAGTACGTTAAATACCCCCAGACATAAAGTATACGTCTTTCTGAAACACGATGCTTTTCTTTGAGTTGCTATCAGTAGAACTATACCGAAGGCTTTAGAGTGCAACAGAGTGACCTTGACAGTGTTGGGAAAGATTTACTTATTTCACAGAAAAATTCGCTTACTTATGCTTTTCTTTTCCGTCTAATACACCGCATACAAGCCCCGATATGATAAATGGTGGTACTAGGGAGCGAATCGCTTGACTTCTAATCACCAACTAAAGGGTTAAGAATGCAAATTTTAGGTTTAAAAAGATGAATCTGATTTTTCCAAAAGACAGAAAATTTAGACTATAAGAAAGAAATATTATTTTTGATCTTATTTACCAACTGCCAGAATATTGATACGAGAATAGCTGAAATAATGGTAATTATGTTCACCATATTCTATTAACAGACCGAAATTTAGATGAATGTAAATGAATGATTATTAAATGTGAAGAGAGAGAGAGAGAAAACATTTATCGACAGAAAATATATTTTCTAATGCATTGCATATAATAAAAGTGCATATATTTTCAAATTACAGCTTCAATAGCTTTTTTTCATCAATTTTTTGAGCTACCAATGAGCGAATTAAGCAAAAACGCACATTCCCAGATGATATAACTCATTGAAATAGTTAACTACAATATATAATAGTAAAACATTTTAAGCATAAAAATCAGTTAAGTAGAAAAATCATTTTATTAAAAAAGTATATATTAAATATGGAAAATATTTTCATACAACTGCTAAAATGGGTTTTAAAGTTCAGTTGGACTTGTTTATTGATCGAAATTATTCTTTATCTATCTAGAGAAAGTTCAGCGATCTTTATATTGACAAAAGCAATTTATTCAGACGAGAAAAAAAAGAATAAAAAAGAAGTAAAAGGTAAAGAAAGAAATGAGGTTTATTGAGAAGACAAGATTAATTTGTTACCATTTCTTTATTAATTATGATAAGAAAATTGGAAGAAAGAAATTAGATAAAAGCTTTCCACTCAGTATGTTACTAATTATTACTGAAAACAGCTTAATCGTTATGTAGAGACACTTTAATCACAAAGCTAAGTGTCCATGAAAATAGATAATAACAGCTGATACATAGGGAAAAAACCTAGCGAAGAAAAGGGGAAAGTAAAAACAAATGGTCAAAGAAGTTAAATACAGTAAAAAACAATTAACGCGAAAATGCATTAGACGAAATTGCGTATAACACGAAGTATTACTATGGTCCTAACAAACTCTCTGATGATTTATTTGATGTATTTAGTATGTCTTTTGATGTATATTTTGTTCTTAACACGAAACGAAAATCACTTAACAAGAAGAGATTTCCTTTCTGAGGATGAACAAAATACTGAAAACACCACATGAACAGGCGATATTTAAGAGGGGCTGTGAAATGAAAGAGTGAAGGTTTCACGTGTTTCGTAGAATGGAGGCTAACTTTATATTGGAATACTCTCGGAATAGTCTGAGACACGAGCCAATTTTATCTAAGCTGCTTTTCCTCTCCACCCTCCTACAAACGCCACACAAAAACATTATCCATCATCTGTTGGCTTTGGATTTCGAGACAAGTACATCGCAGTGTGAGAAAAAAATCTGTTTGCTTGGTTCACATTCCCATCCCCTTATTTTAGGATTATTTTTTTACGAGCACAATGGCAAAAAGAGCAGGGAGAGGGGGCGGGGAGCAAACTTATAGTTCGCAAAATACGAAGATGGAGATTCTTTTCATACATTTTTCTCTTAACACAAAAGGAAAATCGCTTAACACGAAACGATTCTCCAACTGGAAGAAAGAGGATATCGAAACTGAGCCGACACTTAATAAAATGTTTAAAAAAGTTTCAGTATTATTGGACTGCCCTACTTTATCATCGGAAGAATTCGGTGCAGTAAACGATGATAATGTGTTACAGCCCCAATTATGGCACGTAAAGACATTACGAAGTTTGTTCAAAGTTCAAAAAACATCATTGATAGAGATTCTGACGACAAAAAGGAAATGAATAATGTAGCT
>BMAV01001063.1:230273-299646 GCA_019973955.1 Trichonephila inaurata madagascariensis
TATATATATATCTTGTTCAAATTTTCATTCGTTAATAAAATACTTTCTATTTATCTATTCAAGTTAAAATACATTTTTTAAACTTGTAGTGGATGGCACTTGATGTTAACACAGTTGTGATACCCTTCCCCCCGGGGGGGTATCATCTCTTCATCCATGCGACCTAGATTTGAAGGCATAAAAGATGGACCACTCGTACCTTCCATAATAAAACTAGTTTATTATTATCTCAATATGTATTAAGCAATGCAACACAAGTCTTAGAGGAAAACGATCAGGAGTGATATGACGTAATTAAAAATTCTTAGTAAATAGCGCATTAAATCTTACTCACTATCTTTATAATATATTAACCTCCAAATCTTTTTCTATAGCAGATTGCTTAACTAACTAGAGTCTGCTATATAATTAAAGTTTAATAATCTAACTCTTACCGATATCACATGGCAAACAGCTACCAATCTTTATTTCTTCTATATATTTTCTTCTCCGACTTTATCTGGTTACTATGTAACTTTCTGGCTTCTAACCGATTTCTTTATGGCTCATATAATACTCTCTGGCCTCCAGCCGACTTCTCTAAGACTTCCTAAGACTTCATCGCGAATGCTAAAGCTCCAATATATATAATCATTCCTAATATGCATATCACATTTTCTTCTTGAGTTGGTTAGAATGAAATGCCATTCTGGCCGCAAAGATTCCCTAAGAGGATTTAGTGAAAGGCGCGATAAAGCCCCGTCACACAGTTTTTTCAAATATTAATTCATTAATTAAATTAAAAAATGAATAAATAGTAACAGTACAATGGACAGTACGCTGGACTTCTAATCCAAAGATCGTGGATTCAAATTCTACCTGGGATGGCCTAATTTCTGAAAATGTGATTTATGAATGTATAAATAGTAACAAACAAAAATAATAATCCAGCACCATATATAAAAACTGAAATTGCTTTCTATTTTGCACCTTAATATTGTGACTCTGTCATATATAAATACATATTTATATTGATTACATTTGATTAATAAAAAGTAATTAAAATAACATTTTTCTTTGTTGACCTAAGTAGGGTTTGATTTAATTTTTTTATGTTACTTGATATTTTTAAGTAAATTAAATAGCTTACAAAGGTCTCATTCATAAAAAAAATTGCAATTCTTTATACTGCATAGATTACTCATTCGCTCATTCATTATTATATGAAATCATGTAGATAAGAAAAATTTCTCCAATATATTTACAAAAAATAAAATTCCTAAAATTTCAATAAAATTCATTGAACTGATTTTGTTTTCCTTCTTTTTATATACTTAAGATAAATATATGTGCAAAAATCAAATCAAGTCTGATAGGAAAAGTTTCACTCTGGCCATTGAATCTCTTTGCGTTTTGTTTTCCACAAATAGTTGCAAATGTATTTGAATATAAATTGAATGCATTCTTTGTTTCCTTCAAAGTTAATTACATTTGCGTTTGAAAAATGAGGAAATGTAGTGAATACACTTTATACGAAAAGGTGTAAGGACACAAAATGAATGTAATTTTTTTCTTTTAATATATCAAAAATCCTGAATATGATGCATATTTTTTAAGTAGCGTTTCAGGATATTTTTTTTGCACACTATTCAAAAATTTTTTAAAAAAAGACGAATTTTTCAAAATTTTAAACGGGAAAAAATTTGTTAATTAACTCTTTGGGTTTCATTTATGGTGTAAATTTAAAAACCTGATATGTAAAATATAGGAATATTTCCCAATTTTACCCAAATAATCTCAAACACATATAAATAAATAACTATATTTTTCAGACTACTAAAATGAAAGCCCCCAATTTAACCACTTTTAAAACCTTTTTTTAAATAAATAAAGTTTGAAAAAAACCTGCTCTTGGTAGTGTTTTAAAAATTTCAAAATTTGCGATCCGTATTCAATTTTATTTTGGGTCCCCTTCATCAATACTAATGAATTGTGAATTAGTTTATTCCTTTGATACTAAAACTACAATACGACTTAAAATCTTAAGTCACCGGCGTATATAAACCCCGACTAGTCAAAGGTTATTTTCCTGGACGTATATACTTTCTTTGAATTAGACCCTTTTTACGTATCCGAAAAAATTTCCGGAATTTTTGTAATAATAAAGGCCCTTTTTCAGTTTAGGAAAAAAATTTGTTATTTCAAAAATTTTTTTTTTTTATTCCCTTTTTTCCCCCCCCCCCTAAAAAAACATCAAAACCATGCCTACGGAAAAATTGGGGGATTGAGGGGGGGAATCCGGGAACTTTCCCGACAGTTAAGGGGTTTTTTTTAAAAACTTAAAATTATCAAAATAAGGAAGGGGATGGTGGACCATTCAAAATTTTTTTTAAAATTTTACAATTAGCTGAAAATAAAAAAAAATAAAAATGATTTTATATTTAAATTTAAATGATTTTTTTAAAAAAACATTATCAACTGTTTTCTTTAAAAAAATTTAAATTTTTAAAGTATTTTTTTAAAAAAGCTCCTTCCGCATTGTTTTTAAGATATGTATGTTTTTTTTTTATATATTTATGTCCAATAAAAACATATCTGTACGGATTTAAATTTGAAAAAAAAGGGGGGAAAAAAAAATCTCTATACTATATGAAATATTTCGCCAATTATCACACATTCAAAGTATTCAAAAAGGCACAAAATGTGATCCAATGAATTTTTTAGAAAACAAATTTGTGAATTGTATCCCTTTTATTATAAGTTGTTAAAATTTCAAGCATATATGACGTAATTTAAAACGCAAGAAGCATTTTACGTAACAATGAAAAGGGAAAATTTGAGAGCTAAGAAAAGTGCATTTTAAACATTTATTTGATTAAAATTTAAAAATAATTCAGTAATTATTAATCAAAATGACAAAAGTTTTTGACATAATTATTCCATGAAATATAAGGAATAGTATTAGTATAAAAAATTAAAATCACAATTTTGACCGAAATCTGACATTTTGAAGGTCCACCATCCTCTTAGTATTCGTATATAATCTGTATATATAAAGGAGAAAAGCGACTCACTCACTAATCACGATATCTCCAGAACTATTAAACATACAGACTTGAAATTTAGTAGGCAGCTTCCTTTCATGGAGTAGACATCAGGTAAGAACGGATTTGGCAAGGATCAAACCCCAAGGGGCGTTACGGGGGTTTAAGCGGCGTTATAGCTAATTAGTTCCATTATTAAGCTTTTCGATGTACAGTCTCGAAACTTGGTATACAGATTCCTTTCATCGAGTAGAAATCCCCTACAAAACGATTTTATGAAAATCGACCTTCAAAGGGGCGTTGAGGGCACTTAAGGGGCGTTATACATAATTATTTCCATTTTTAAACTATTAGATTTACAGTCTTTAAATGTGATATGCATATACCTTTCATAGCGTAGAGTTACATTACAAAATGGGTTTTTGAGAAAATTGACTTCCAAGTGGCGTTAAGGGGCCAAAGGGGCATTCTACATAATTATTTCAATTTTTAAACTATTAGACGTACAGTATTGAAATCTGGTACGCGGAATCCCTTTTTATAGAGCAGAGATCCGCTAAAAAATGAATTTTTAGAAAATAGAATCCCAAGTGGAGTCTCGGGGACTTAAGGGGCATTATAGGTAATAATTTCCGTTTTTAAATTAGTTGACTTCAAGTCTTGAAATTGAGTAAGCAGATTCCATTTATTGAGTAGAGATCCGCTATAAAATGGGTTTTGTGAAAATCGCTTCCTTAGTGGCTTTGCGGGGGCTTAAGGGGCGTTACAGATAATTATTTCCATTTTTAAACTATTAGACGTACAGTATTGAAATTTGATAATCAGATTCCTTTCACAGAGTAGAGATCCGCTACAAAATAGGTTTGAAGAAAATTGACCCCCAAGGGACACTGAGGGGGATTAAGGGGCGTAATAGATAAATATTTCCGTTTTTCAGCTATTAGACCTACTTGCTTGAAAATTAGAAGGTATGTTCCTTTCTTGGAATAGAGTTCCTCTAACAGAGAGTTTTGCGAAAACTGACTTCAGAATTAAGGGTTGCGAGGGGTTAAGAGGAGAGTTATGAAAAATTTCCTGTTTTTTGAATTTAACCCATTTACTTGGAATTTTTTTTTTGAGCACGTTTCTTTAGTTGAATGGGAATTCTCTAAGAATGGTTTTACGGAAATCAACTCGGGGAAGTGGGGGAGTTATTGGTGCGTATTGATGGAGCAAAAATCGTTTCGAAATACTTTAGGACATAATAATAAAACTTGGTTTACATGTTTTACTGACTGAATTGAAATGCGCATAAAATGCCCTCCAACAGGGCTACAGGGCGTGATATTAAAAAATTCCGTTTTGCTCTATTAAGATTTAGACTTCAAATTTAGCACACGCATGTTTATTTTATGCAGTAGAGATCCACGGAAGAGATTTGCTTTGGCGGAAATCACTTGATTATTGGTTTTAGTGAGCACAAAAAATCACAGCATTCTTCTACTTTAAAAAGGATAGAAGGTTTAGTGAGAAGGATGGCAATCTTAGAAAGCTTAGTGTGGAACAGTTCGGAACAAGCGTTTAGACAGCCTACTCACAAGAGGAAGAAGGAAACGCCCACCTTCGATAATAATATGCATAATAGAGTAATAGTACCTGAGTACCTATTTGAAGCAGAATAAATGGAGTCTTCAACCAAGGTACGGAGGGTTACTTTCTAAAAGATATTATAATATAGAAAGCTAGATTAGACAGATAATTAACTATACTTAGGATACGTGATCTAGTTGTGCGATCTGACTTAAATATTCAGTCTAATTTGGCTTATTCTCTCATAAAAGAAAGTTGTTCATTAGATATATAAGTAATTTAAGTTATTCTTAATAAAAAAGTTGTATTATAGGAATTATAAAAATGTCTCATCCTTTAGATAATCCACCCACCTCTAGCTTACGCGAATCAACACGTCATAGCTATCACTTGGGAATGGCTATGTCTACAAACAGACATCGTTTTCCTTGCTGAAACAGCTCTAAAGTAGACCTTTTGCTCCGACATTATCAAAAATGCATAAGTCAAAGTAAAAACAGAAATATATTTAAAAATATTTTATTATTAAAGTGTTTGATAAAGAAACATGAAAACACCGATTAAAAGGAAATTCGTTAACTGTTCTAGAAGGCAAGAAATTTGTCCGAGATTTTTGGCCGCACCCTATATATGCACGTATTTAATAAAAATCAATGAAACAAAGACATTCATAAGAACTTAATTAAACTTCATACAAAATTTAGCAATTTCAAAATCCTTCCAGATTTCAGTTTTCGTCTTCAATTTTCCATCAACAGCCTTAAGAAGCTCCATCTTCATTTTAAGTTTAATATAAGTTCTTCTTTCCCTCTGAGGTCTTTGCCATTGTACTCGTAGTAAAAAAAAAAATCTAAAATCGGAAAGGGGGGGACGTGAACCAAATTCACTGATTTTTACTTATACTGCGATGTACTTGTCACCGAATTCCAAAACCAACTGATGAGAGAAGAGATGTTTTAGTGTGGCATTTGTAAGGATAAAGGGTGAAAGTAGGGATCAGATCAGTGCTTCTCAAAATTTTCTCATTAAAACTGAATTTTCAATCAGAACTTTATCAGCGCCCCCTTTCCCATACAATAACAATGTGTTGAATGTAGTAATAATGTATAATACTTTGACGCTAAAACTACAATACGACCCTAATTTTAAACCATACAAAGTATTAAGATAAGTATTAAATTTTGTGTATGATAAGCCCATTGAAAAATCACTAGCAATTATTAAACTTGTTCTTAAATTAGTATTGATACTTAGTATCAAATATATTGTGCCGTACTGATACATTTATAAGTATACTATATTAGAGTAAATGTATATTTTTTTATTTTGTCAGAATACATTTATTTCCTTTTAGTAAATTGATAATTTTTTAAATCTTTTATTTTCGACTTTCCGATACGCTCGCGCCTCCCTTGTAGGGTTATCACCCCCCCTAGGAGGGCGCGCCCCACAGTTTAAGAAACACTAGATTATAGAATAAAAAAAATTGGCTCGTGTAACAGGCTATTCCGAGGGAATTTCAAAGCCAAGTTAGTATCCATACTACGAAACATGTAAAACCACCTCTCTTTCGTTTCACATCCCTCTTATATCTTGCCAGCGTGGCTGGTGTTTTCCATATTTTGTTCATTCCCAGATGAGAAACTTTTTCTTGTTAAGCGATTTTCGTTTCGTGTTAAGAGAAAAATAATGCATGTAAGTACACAATAATTTATTGAGACCGTTCTATTATTTCGTGTTAAACGATATTTGATCTTAAGCGTTTTTTCGCGTTAAATGTATTTCACTGATTTTATTTGTAATTCCCTTATAATTAAGGTTATACTGAAATTTAGTTCACAAATGAGGTTATAAAAATTTAGCTTACTTATATTCTTCTTTCCCCAAAATAAAATAGAAAAAGTAATATAAAAAAAATTAATGCCAATTCCTTCTTAGCTCAACAAGGAAAAATTTTATTTTAGATACTTTTTATTAAATAATTACAATTTTTTTAAATATATACATACACATATGACAGAATCACAATATTTAGTGGCAAAATAGAAAGCGAATATCCTTGCAATAAACAATGTATACTGTCGTCTTTTATTGCTTTCATTCGGAGCAAATTTATTTTTCTCCCTTATAAAACTAAAATTAATTAATGAACTTTACTGAATTAATAATTGAAAAACTGTATTAACATCAAGTGTCATCCACTAGAAGTTTTAAAAAAATGTATTTAATTTTGAGTGGATGATTAAAAAGCGTTTTATTAACGATTGAAAATTTCAGCAATATATATAAATATATATATAGGGAGAAATACATATAGAAGTGAACTAATAGTAGGAATTGAAAAAGAAATTCCAATACTTCTTTCTACTTCCTTCTTCTAAAAAAATATAGGGCCGTTTGACAAATTTTTAGCTTCAAAATCTAATAGAACAAATAATGTTATTTGGTTTTTAAAACTTAAATAAAAAAAGTAGTCAGAATAAGATGGTTTTCAAATACTAACCTAAAATTATAAAACTATAATTTTCTCTTTTTAGTTTTCGGTAGATATTCAAAATATTCGTTTAATCAATTATTTTTTCAGGCACGAGAGCAAATTAAATTTTTCTGATTTCTTAAACACTAAAATAATTGTAAATTTCCTAGGGACCGTAAATATTGTCTATAAATGTATTATGAAACCAAAAATGTCATTGTTTCTTTTTAATTTGGATTAGGGTCATGATACCACTGCCACCAGCATGACATGGACGCTCTTCCTTATCGGCCTCCATCCAAACGTCCAGTCAAAAATTCATGAAGAACTAGATTTCGTTTTCGGAGATGATATAGATAGACCCGTAACAATGGATGATTTCAAGGATTTGAAATATTTAGAATGTGTCTACAAAGCAAATTTTCCTTTTTTACTACATATACTTTTTTACTATCTTATACAAATTATAAAACTTGAAGAAATCCAACCCCCATTTAGAAATGATTTGTATTTTGTACTTGTACTTTCTTAAAGATAACTTAATTTTAATGGAATAGCAGCGACCCCTTCTCCTGCAAGTCCCGAAACAATGAAAAAAAAAAAAAAAAGGATTAAAAAGAAACGCTAACTACTGTCCCAGCTAGGTACCTTTTTCGTCTTCAGTCGTCTAATACGTCTGCTTTGGACCTGAAATTGGTCAGTTAAATTTACCCAAACCATAAGCAGGAGCAAAGTAGTCACCATGAGTGATTCCCCATCAAAAAAGTGTGTAGCGTATGCGGTGATTCAGAAATATTTGTTGTCATGTGTTTTTATCCTAGGAATATATCCTGAAATACAATTGGAAGAAGAACAGAAACATACAACAGAAAATATAGACATTTATTACAAATGATGATCATCATATAACAGAAAAGGGTGCGCTGCTTTCTATTCAGGGCAGGGAATTACATTACAAGATGAAATACGATTTCTCGAAGAAAATACATCCATTATTACTACTCAGGATTCAGACGAACCCGCTCGTTTACAAACCGAGGGGTCGCAATTAAGAATCTCTTTCCCCAATTATAAAATTAGTTTACTTCATATAATTTTACACATTTTGATTCAATATTCACAAAACTCTATTCAAAAAGAGCGTCTAGCTGTTGTCAGATAAAAACACATTTTACTGAAGAAAAGAGGCATACAAAAGAGAGTTGTTTTTGAAAAGAGTTGTTCCCGAAGGGAAGGAATGAAAGTTGCCAGAGCCTGTGAGACAGGTTGGCCTTCTTTACGATAGGTAGCGACACCACCTATCTCCGCCTCCACAACTTAGGCATGGAACTGGAGGGGAGGGAAATTTTCTCCGGCCTCATGCACCCGTGATTTCTGCTGTGACCGCCCACAAGACTTTCGGACCTACTGATTTAACGAGCCCATACTCCGTGTGTACTCAGATGCATCAGGCATTGAACCCAGGCATTCTGGTCTGGAGTCCGATGCTCTAACCCAGCGATACTCAACCTGCGGGCCGCATAGAAGCCACCGAGCTACAAGTGGCCCGGTCATGGCATTGCTCTGAAATTTACTTGCAACAATATTGTACTAAAATTTGTTGGGAAATTCTTTGTCAAAGAAATCAAATATATCGATTTTGCTTTTGCTGCCGATTATTTTAACGTCCTAAGCATACTTATAGAAGTAATAAACACTTGGTTGGTATTTTTACGAGTTTATTTTACCAGCACACAGGACAGTCCACAGACATAAACAATTTGTACACTATTTACAATTTTTAAGTAAAAATCATTAATATTCCGAATTTATGACATTCGTAGAGAGATTCCTTTACGCTCGCTCTGATGGAGCTAAAAATACAATCTTTCTTGTCGAGAGGAAATCACACACTCAATTTCCACACTGCTTTAGTAAAGCTGTGACCCACAGAATCTGACCGCTCTCGTCGAGGTAACCGCCCATTGTCTCTGACTTGGCACTTGTGCATGCGCAGTGCTTCGGATCAGTCCGCGTTGCCCCCTAGAGTTTTAGAAAAGGTCTAGAGTTCGTTACAAACTCCTCCCGCCTCCAGATTTTGCTTTCTCCAGTTTACAGGAGAGACAAGAGTTCTTTGTTCAGTCTGGGAAAGTGAAATTCATCTCCGGACACCTTCCGCCTCCAGAATTTGCTTTCTCCAGACATAGGAGAAACAAAGTCTTCTAGTTCAGTTTAGCTATACTAAATGCAAAATGTTCAACATTAAACACATCATTTTCGATAACGCTATTTGAGTGTTCTCCACTCTTGACCGGGCCATAAAAAGAACTTATGCACACAATAAAAAGTAACGCCGAAAGTATATATGCGGCACAAAAACACACTAAATATATCAAATAAAACTACTAATTAATTGATTATACATGATGAACTAAAAAAGATAACAATATATATATATATACATTACAAAAAATGATTTTAAAAAAACAACGACAATATGGCTATACATAGTACACATAGATTGTTCTATTTAATCTGAATGTAGGGATTTCCTACTTAAGCAATCCATTTTTTTTAAATAAATAAATAAATAATAAAAATGAGAGGGTAATACCGTTTTTTTGGTAAGGTACCTCGTATTTTGAAGCCGTGGGTTAAGCAATCCATTCAAGTCTTCTTTCCACGGAAGGAAAATAAATAATTGCAAGGATAAAACCACGAAAAGCAGATATTACATTTCTTCCAGCGTATTTTTAAAAATACCAGATAATTATGACCGATGTGATAAGAAGATTACCAGTCTGTTTGTTAATATATCCTCTCAGTTTGCTCCAAACAAAATTGCAGCCTCAATAAAAGTGATGCTTTTAAAATTTGTTTTATTGACCGATGGAAACGTTCTACCGTGTTTCCCTGAGGAAGGAAAAATTGAACTCCTGGAAATTTTTTATGTTAACAACTTTCTTAAAAAGGAGTTACCAACGTTAAGCAGATTGTCTCATGATAGATTTCCCTTTATCCGAATGTATTTCTCTCGGAAAACCCATCCGACCAAATACCTGCAAAAGTGCATGTATCAAAGATTTCGATGTTTTATCCGACACCGGAATGACGTCAGGATATTTAGAGAATATAGCTTAACAGGTAATAAGTTTATTATTTACCTTCCGTAGACGTAGGCATACGATCGCAAGCATCTACATCAGTTTTACCGAATACTTCTGATATTATAGGGGCAAGTTCTTCACTGTTTTTTGCTGTTTTAGCAATAAAAGTACTCGAATTTATATATTGTGTCCACAGAATTTTGGGGCTGTAACCGTCAACAGGAGGCAATATCTCTTCGTTTTCTAAGTTATCTGTACCCTCTTCCAAATTTGACTCAGTCTGTTCATCAATTTGGTCTGACTCATTAAAAATCTCATTCTCCTTACTTTGTCACGTCTGCGAGCGAGTAACTACAGTATTTACTTTTCCGACATCCGAGGAACAATTTTCCTCAATTCCTTGGAGAAGAGCCGCGGTTTGGTTACCCAAGATATACCGCCCTTGATCCAAGTGGTTCCTATCACTGCTGCTTTTAGATGTTACTGTACCCAAATCGCATTCACTTTCCACCTCAGCAACAGGTAAGCATGTCATGTGATCGTTCACGAACCCATACATGCTCCCCCTTCATTCTGTCTCTATCTACATATTTTTGACAAATAACATCTACCGTTGCTCCGATATCTCTCAGAATTGACATTCTAAAACCGTTTCCTTTTCCTTTTCATGTATAAGAATCTAAGAGACTCCCTTCCGACTTCACACCTATTCGACACAACTCTGCTTTCTGAGTTTTCAAGTTAGGGGAGCATTGTGGACGTAAATAAGTTTGAAAGACCCACATTCATAGCATTGGGCATTTTTCCTCTTATCAGAATTCAACAACTCTGGCGTTTCCCTGAATTACGTGCATCATTTATAATTCTAAAATGTGTGTGCCCTGAAAAGTTTATTTCCTTTAAAAAATTTTACCATGGGAATGATTTATTACCTATTTGTCTATCTGCTGTTCTCAATTTATGGTCTACCAGTTTCAATGTCCCTCCGATCGTTTTTTTTTTTTTTGCATCTTCAAAATTCCTCAATTTTCCTACAGAATTTTTGACAGAAGTAATTGGTACCCATTTATCTGATATTCCCTTAAATTCATTTGGGGTACGCCTTTATTTGATCAATAACGTAGATCTTTTTAACTGGTCAAAAGTTTCTATTTTAATCCATTTTAGCCACCCATCTAAAAATGTCTTAAGCGTTCGTGGTAAAAAATCATTACACGTAGCATCCGAATTTTCTGCGTCTTAACCAGAAGTTGTCGAAACTTCTCTGCGCTAATTACAAACCTTTTAAAGCAACACTTCTGCTTTAATATGTTCGTAATCGCTAGCCTGTTCCTCCAGGCTCCCTAACGATATATTGTTTACCTCAACCGGAAGGACGCCAATGAGATATGTCACCCATTGATCCTTGGGCAAAGTGTAGAACTTTGGCTTATCTCGAAAAGTTCTAAGAACAGACTTATATCATTTTTAAATTAAATTTAGGCATTAGTTTTGAAAATTTTGATGGATTAAATGTCGTTTCATCTACAGGGTTATAACAACAATATTCTGCTTTATTCTAAGGCACATTCTAACTGAAATTTCTCTCTCCCGTGTCTCCTTTTTCTAACTGGACTTCCTCGCTAATGTTTCCTTCTCTAAGTTTCCACTCTTCATCAACTGTTCATAACAGTTTCTAGTAAATTTTTAACGAATTCATCCTCAAAATTTTTACTACCTACGATTATTTGTTTTAATTCTATCACTTTCTTGTCTTCTGAAACTACTTCCCCAACTCTGTCGCGACAAGGACTAAATCCTTTTTTTTTCCTTTTCCCAAAAACGCCATATTTTTTTATAAATAATTTAAGCTTTAAGCAATTAATAATTTAAGCAGTGGAAACGCAGTTAATACAATAGATAGAAAAAAAAATCTTCTATAACTAGTGATTTTCAAAAATACTTAGTATTATCTTCCAAGCAAACAAGGTTTAACTTTAGGCGGGCAGCAAAAAAAGTCTATATTCATATATATAAACCTAGGTTTATTTCAAATAATACATTCTAATTTTCATATATAAAAAGCAAAAGGGAGAGTATAATTAAAAATGTTTAACGTGAATTTTACCTATCTTATTTTTATTCTGCGTTAGTTTGTTACTTTATAACAGGGGTGTCCAACCCAAATGACCTTCTGGGCCTCTTCGGAAAAACGTTATAATCTCGCGTTTTACACATAAAATAGCTCACTTTTTATATATCAGATTTATGACAAAAATCTATTTATTGGAATACAAGAAAATTTAAAACAGAATGAATTATTATTACTGTTTTTATGCTTTATTTTCTATGTATACAGACATAGATAATATAATAATAAAATGATCAAATAATGTTTAAAATATTACAGTTGCCATTTTCTTGAAAATTACGGTGTTCATACTGAATTGATCTTTCGTTACTCATTGTTGAAATTTATTAATTACTGTCATTCGCAAACGATTAAGTATACATTGCCCTTTATCTTAACCGTCCCTGAATATTTTTTTAAACTTTAAAATTCATCTCTGACTACCTGCCTCTTGCTTTTGAGCTTCAAACAGAAAAGAGGAGAAACGAAAGTCGCACACACGAATAATAATATGTACCACTCAAGTAAATGGTATACATAATGCAATTCAAGAATTTATTAAAAACCTAATTTACCTACTAGTAAATCTCAAATGTAACTATTTGATAAAATATAAATCATGCAATCTAAAAAGGACATTTCTACTATCAAAAAGGATTTATTTTAAAACAAGAACAGGTAACAGGCAAATACATTGTAGATATATATATATATGAATTTTCCCTCAAATAAATTTCAAAATGAAAAAAAAACTTTAAAATTTGATACCCGGCGATTTTTTACAAAGAATCGGCTTGGTGCAACTGCGACACAATTGAGAGCCACATGCGGCGCAGGCTAAATGTTGGACACCCTGCTTTATAATATATAGGGTAAGTCAAAATGAATATAGCGGTTACAAATGGTTATAACTATTTAATGGAAAATAATTTATCGATAAGATTTACACAAAATATAGACGGAACTTCAAAATTTTGCATATATATGTGTCATAGATGTTCTGTGTGACTTCCCTTGGTCTCACGGACAACATCTGGATGGTACTCCTTTTCACGGCATTCATTCCGAAGCATTTGTGCAGCCACCGACGCAAAGCACGTATCACAAATGCGTACTTTCAGTTCTTCAATTGCTTTGGGCATGGGAAGCACAAACATAAGTCTTTCACATGCCATGAGTTTCGATTCTCGTATGAAATCAGATTTTTATTTTTATATGTATTCCGATCCAAAGTTTTTCAATATTTTCAGCATCTCAGTATTTAAAATTCTCATATAGTTCTAATTCCTTATCTAGGAAAGTAACAGATTGTATCCATCTGCACCTATATTTGCAAGAGAACTCATTGAGGATACCATTATTTGTAAGTTTTTCTTTTTTATTTATTTCAATATTCACAAAGTAAATTTAAATTTTCTGGTGAAAAATGCAAGAGGTTTTTCTTTTTAATTCAATTGGAATATGAACTATAAATTATAGGCCATGGGTAGCCTAGTGGTTAGAGCATCGGACTCCAGACCGGAAAGCCTGGGTTCGATGCCCGATGCCACCAAATACTCTTGGAGTACGTGCTCGTTAAATCAGTGGGTCCGAAAGTCTTGTGGGCGGTCACAGCTGAAACCACGAGTGCAGGGGGCTGGAGAATATTTCTCTCCCCTCCAGTTCCAGGCCTAAATTGTGGAGGTGGAGATCGGTGGTGTCACCATTTATCGTAAAGAATTCCAACATGTCTCACAGGCGGGAATTTCACTGAGCTAAATATTACTGTCACCTGTATGGTGCTCAAGGCTAAGGCCAATGACAGGCGTACCTCTAGCCCATTGCCACGAGGAATTTCGTTGGCCTCGATCTGCCACTGTCAGACAGGTGGCATTAGCAGCAACACAACACTATAAATTATTATCGTAGATGCTGCTGGAAATTGCAATTGATTTAATATAGCTGAAACTGGCTGCAATTGTTGTGATTTTTAGTTTTAAAACCACTTCCCGTAGACACAGCCGGTTTTATGTTAATGTAAATTCTATTTAAACCCTGACATTGGGGTATATGGTTAATCAGTAAAATCTAGGAATAGTTGAAACTGAATTGCCTACAAGGAAGCAGTGCAGGTTGAAGATAATCTTCGTCTTAGCATCCACTCGTAGCTGTGGAATTGTATAGAAACTGTCTTTGTTCGAAAAAGGAAGCTTGTATAAAAGCTTTTAGGTCATCTTATAAGTTAGATTAAGAATAAGGATTTAGATTGCTCCCCAAGGCTAAGATATAAGTTATAAATCGTTAAATAAATGTTAGATCTAAAATAAAAGTTACACTGTATTTTAAAAACCATGTGCAACTTTCTCCGAACCCTCTTGTGAGAGGCTACCAGCTTTCTCTTGGTCACCTAGGTATGTGGGAGGTAGGGAAGAAACACTCAGCATGATCCACAGCACAATCTATTTAATTATCACGTAAGAAAGACATGAGTCCATTTAATATGGTAAGAAGAATTTATCAATGCTAACTACGAGTGGAACCGCGACGAGGTAAGAAACGAATGATTGGGAGACTATCAAAACTCGATCCTTACTTTATAAAGTTTAACTTATCATCCGATTTAATCTAATATCAATTTAATCCCCGGTAACAGTCGACACTTTAAGAGCACCACTTCCCTAATAAGTTCTTAATCTGCTATAATTCAAATATGATAACTTCAGAAGCAATCTCACCTGATTCGCGTATCCTTCGACCTCTCCTACTCTCTATTCAAGCTAGAAAACTTCAATTATGTATAGAAATTTAGTTTGAGTATCATGATTTTCTTCTTCCGAAGGGTTGTCTGTGCGGTAGATCCGGTCACACTCTTTCACCTACAACCTCCAGGTAGCGACAAAGTTTTCAAAAATTCTATTTAAGATAAATAAATTACTCCTGAATTTAGATCATTAACATAATCATTAAACACTTTTCTTGACAATAAAAATCCCAATTCACACTTGGAAGAAAAAACTTCGAAATTGCAAAGATGAATGTTAAGAAATCGTTCTTAATGTTTTCAGGTGGATATCCCGTACCCAAAGGAACAACTTGTCTTGTAGAAGTATTTCATTTGCACAGAGATGAAGACGTGTTTCCAAACCCAGAGATATTTGATCCAGATCGATTCTTACAAGAAAATTCTACTGATCGCCAGTCGTTTGCTTACGTCCCTTTTCCTGCTGGACCAAGGAATTGCATCGGTAAGAATTTAATTTATTCCAAAGCTTTCTGTTATAGTGCTGAAGATTCTTGAAACATCTTTCTAAGGACAGATGCTTTGTATTATTAATGATATACAACCTCTGACAATAAAGTTCGGTGAATAGTCCTGTAACCTTAACGTTGATGAAATATTACTTATGAAAAGTTACATACTAAACAACTTCTAAAACTAAAATTTAATTAATTATTTAATATTTTTAAAATTGTGTTAACATCAAGTGTCATCCACTACAGAGTATAAAAAAAAATTGTATTTGAGCAGTGGATGAATAAAAAGTATTTTAGTAACGAGTGAAAATTTGAACAAGATATATCAATAAATATATCTAAGGATAGTATGAACTAATAGTAGGAATTGAAGAAGAATGATTACCCTAGCTACTTAGAATTTTTATAAGTATATACTCTGTGCTTATTGCTTATAAGGAACACAAACTTATTAAAGTTTCGATGAAATTCTTGTGAATTGTCCAATATCGGAACTCAAATTCTTCGAAATTAATAAAGCTAAACATTTTGCTCTTCCAGGTCAAAGATTCGCAACAATGGAAGTGAAAGTCGTCTTATCTACTATTTTGAGACATAACACTGTCGAATCTCTAGACTCAAGAGACGTCATACTTCCGTCATTAAAAATTCATATGAAGCCCAGCATACCAGTGAGATTGCGCATCAGACCAAGAAATCCAAGAGAAAATATATTAACACCAAATATATACAAATAATTATGCATTAGAAAAGAGAAACTCAAAACAAGACTTCAAAAGTTTATTCGTCAGAAAATGTTTTTAAAATTATTGTTCTTGCTATTTTGAAACGTATTCCGAAATTATACACATAGTTGCTTTTTATGAATGAGGACAAATATTTAAATTACATAAATTTCAATTTACTTTATACTGAATCAACCATAGAACTTTTGAATACATTATTATATCTCAATATCAATTCTTGCCTTCTTCACACATCTTATATTACATCTTTCACTTTTATTTGGTGCATTAAAAATATATTACCATCTCTTTAAAAAGTAAAATTTTCAAGCTCACATTTTTTTGGAAGTATTTTTTGCACATTCGAGTTTATTCTAAGGTGGTGTTAGTCGAGTGGGCATGATGGTGAAATCGCGGCTGACGTCACGCCACGTTTCATTAGGCCATCGTGATGCTCAAAGTCCTCACGGTGGTGTGATGATGGTGAGTTTTTAGAGGGTTACCAAATTCAGACATAGATTGCCGTTTTTCATATAATGGGATTTTTTGAAAGAATGAAAAATAAATAAATAATCTCTCAGCTGTGTTTCTAGTAAGGAACGAAAAACAAAGTTATGGAGAGGTTTTATACTAAATGAAAGGACAGATTTTAGTTTTCCTTACTAAGCTTTGGAAATGGCATGCTGTAGCTTAGCGGCGCCATGTATCAAATTGCAATAATGTACTCTAAAGGATGGAAATTTATGGGAATACACAATAATAAATATCTTGTTGGAAGAAACAAAAGTGGTAATTCATTCAGCTGCACATTTATTCTTGTATTTCCAGAACTGGCTGTAATTATATTTGACTTTTTACAATAAATAATAGATCAAGTTTCTGATCCGCTCTTCATATACATTCTATTATATTATTACTTGTAGGAATGAATTCTCTACCCATAAAAATTAAGTCATCACAGGATACAAAATATTATACAAACAAAATATACCGAAACATATTCTAAACAAAGAACTTATACCGTGCAAAATATTCGAAAATTCCTTTTCCTCCCAAAGGAGGAGTTGCGGAATTTCGCCAGGAAACGAAAAGACCAGATTTAGATTCCTGAGGGCGAATTTCGATGTAGAATGGGTCACTTTGGTAAGTTTCTAGGGTGGAATATAAAAATAGTGGTTGGGGGTCACCGAATCGGACTACTGAAAAAGAGCCGAAATTCAAAGAAACGGTTGGGCGTAACGATCTAGTGGAATTTCGACAAGCGCCATACATATTCATTGATCAGGGTTGATGTCTACACAAGAAAAACTATGTTTGGTAGAATTGTAGAAAGAAAAATATTGACTAAACAAACGGAAATCGGGAATGCTTTTTGCAATAACTCTACTGACGAATATACAATTATTTAAAAAATAATAATCCATTTACAAATAAAATTTTTTTACTTTGTTTTTTCGATGTTTTCTTAAACTTTTTCATGGAAATACTGCAATAACAAAGTGCAATAACTCAAGTTCTAATAATTGCAGGTAAAAAGTTTTAAGCATATTCAGGTTTTCAGTGGCTCCCCACATTCGAATGACACCCGGTTTTTTTAAAATCAGTCTGTAAGTTCGCTTTCTACATAGAAGGTTCAGTTTTTTAAAGAGAATATCTTTAATTTTTAAAAATACAGGAATTCATGAAACGGAAACCAGATTTAGATTCCTGGACAAATTTCGATTAAAATGGGTCCTTTGGTAAGATTTTTAGGGTGTAAATTACCGAGATATTGGGTGTGACCTTCTGGAATGGGGACAACATTTCAGCACGGCGATCCCCAACAAAAATTTTGAAAAAAAGATTTTCAAAACTATTACCGATTTACATTTATTTACGAGCAAAACACAAATGAATTCAAAATTTAATTGGCAAAACTGGTGCAATTTCTACCTGGAAGCATACTGCAGGTACCTCTATAAGTGACTGTAAGTTGGCTTTCTGACAAGGCATGGTCGGTTTTAAAAAGAAGATCTTTTATTTTACAGAAACAGTTGAAGCATTTCACGTGAAATGGAGACCCAGATTTAGATTCTGATGATCAAATTTCGAGAAAGTGGGTCACTGTGGTAAATTTCCTATGATTACGAAAAAATAATAGCGTTCGCGCTGATCACTGAATCAGACTCTTGAAAAAAGCAACATTTCAAAGAAATGATTGCAGGCATAACTTTTGAACCTATGGAATTTCAAATCAAGTCTTACCAAACTTAGTTTTCTCGCGTAGAATTCAAAGCTGATCAAGAATATGAATGGCCTTGTCGAAAGAAAGAAAATAATTAGTTTGCGTGGTCACCGAATAAGAATATTGAAAAAGGGACAAATTTTAAAGAAACGATTGGGCATAACTTTTGAACTAATTTAATTTCGACAAGAGCCATACACCAATCTTGATCAGCGTTTGAATTCTACGCAAGAAAACCTAAGTTTGGTGAGAATTGCGGAGTTGAAGAAATAATAATGACCTAAACGCACGGAAACAGTAATGCAGTGCAATTAAGCCCATTTGAAAAGGAATTTTTAAAATGATTTTACCGCAATTAAAAATTTTTTACTTTGTATTTTTCGGAGTTTTCTTATACCTTTCAGTATATGGAAATGCATTACCAAAAGTGCAATAACTCGAGTTCTAATACTCTAGCAAGTGGAGTTTTAAGCATATTCGGATTTCTGACTGACTCTCCATTTGAATGAAACCCGGCGTTTTAAAATCGGTCTGTATAAGTTCACTTTCTATCTACAAAGGGTCGGTTTCTCCAAAGAATGTCTCAATGCCAACTTACCGACCGATTTTAAAAAGCCCGTGTGTTATTCGAACGGGAGACGTTCCCCAAACCAAAGACATTTAAAACTTTACTCTGCGATTATTAGAACTCGAGTTACTAAACTTTTGGTAATTCATTTCCTGACAGTATCAAGAAAAACACAAAAAGTAAAATAATTGCGGTATTACATCGCTTTTGCGTTCCTTTCAAATATGAGCTAAATGCAATTTTATTTCTCTTTTCCGTGAGTTTGGGTAATTTTTTGTCTTCCTCCAATTCTTACCAAACTTAGTTTTCTTGCACAGAGTTCAACGCTGTTCTACGAATATGTATGGCGCTTGTCGAAATTCAAATAGTTCAAAAGTTACCTTGCCCGTTTCTTTGAAATTCCGCATCTTTCAGTAGTCTGATTGGGTGACATACCCACCACTTTTTAACCCTAGACACTTTACCAAAAGTGATCCATTTCATTCGAAATTTGACCAGAAATCCTAAATCTGGTCTCCGTTTTTAGATATTCCTGCTTAGCTTTTTAAAAATGACACATTCTCTTGAAAAATCCGACCTATTTTGCTTGAAAGCCAACTTACAAACCATTTTAGAAACCGAGTGTCATTCTAACGGGAGCCGTTCTAAAACCCACAATTGACACTTAAACATTACTCTGCGATTATTAGAAATGGAGTTATTATACTTTAGTATGCATTTCTATGACAGAAATTATCAGAAAAACACCGATAAAAAGTAAAAAAAAATTTTAATTGCGGTTTTTATCCTTTTTAAGCTTTCACTCTTTCAAATATAGGCATTGCAACGCATTTCTCTTTTAAGTCAAGATTTTTGATTAGGCTCTTAATCATCATCCCCTCAACTCTTACCGTGGAAATCACAGTACGCGGAATCCCTTTTACTATGAGCCAGAGATCGCGCTAAAAATGAATTTTTGAAAATAAGTCCCAAGTGGAGTCTCGGGGACTTAAGGGCATTATAGGTAATAATTTCCCGTTTTTGAATTAGTTGACTTCAAGTCTTGAAATTAAGGTAAGCAGATTCCATTTATTATTAGAGATCCGCTTCTCAAATGGGTTTTGTGAAAAATCGCTTCCTTAGTGGCTTTGCGGGAGGGCTTAGGGGCGTTACAGATGATATTTCCATTTTTAAACTATTAGACGTACAGTATTGAAGGCTGATAATCAGATTCCTTTCACGGTAGAGATCCGCTACAAAATAGGTTTGAAGAAAATTGACCCCAAAGGGACACTGAGGGGGATTAAGGGGCGTAATATAGATAAATATTTCCGTTTTCAGCTATTAGACCTACTTGCTTTGAAAATTAGAAGGTATGTTCCTTTCTTGGAATAGAGTTCACTCTAACGAAGTTTTGCGAAAACTGACTTCAGAATTAAGGGTTGCGAGGGGTTAAGAGGAGAGTTATGAAAAATTTCCTGTTTTTTGAATTTAACCCATTTACTTGGAATTTTTTTTTTGAGCACGTTTCTTTAGTTGAATGGGAATTCTCTAAGAATGGTTTTACGGAAATCAACTCGGGGAAGTGGGGGAGTTATTGGTGCGTATTGATGGAGCAAAAATCGTTTCGAAATACTTTAGGACATAATAATAAAACTTGGTTTACATGTTTTACTGACTGAATTGAAATGCGCATAAAATGCCCTCCAACAGGGCTACAGGGCGTGATATTAAAAAATTCCGTTTTGCTCTATTAAGATTTAGACTTCAAATTTAGCACACGCATGTTTATTTTATGCAGTAGAGATCCACGGAAGAGATTTGCTTTGGCGGAAATCACTTGATTATTGGTTTTAGTGAGCACAAAAAATCACAGCATTCTTCTACTTTAAAAAGGATAGAAGGTTTAGTGAGAAGGATGGCAATCTTAGAAAGCTTAGTGTGGAACAGTTCGGAACAAGCGTTTAGACAGCCTACTCACAAGAGGAAGAAGGAAACGCCCACCTTCGATAATAATATGCATAATAGAGTAATAGTACCTGAGTACCTATTTGAAGCAGAATAAATGGAGTCTTCAACCAAGGTACGGAGGGTTACTTTCTAAAAGATATTATAATATAGAAAGCTAGATTAGACAGATAATTAACTATACTTAGGATACGTGATCTAGTTGTGCGATCTGACTTAAATATTCAGTCTAATTTGGCTTATTCTCTCATAAAAGAAAGTTGTTCATTAGATATATAAGTAATTTAAGTTATTCTTAATAAAAAAGTTGTATTATAGGAATTATAAAAATGTCTCATCCTTTAGATAATCCACCCACCTCTAGCTTACGCGAATCAACACGTCATAGCTATCACTTGGGAATGGCTATGTCTACAAACAGACATCGTTTTCCTTGCTGAAACAGCTCTAAAGTAGACCTTTTGCTCCGACATTATCAAAAAATGCATGTATGTCAAAAGTAAAAGCAGAAATATATTTAAAATATTTTTATTATTAAAGTGTTTGATAAAGAAACATGAAAACACCGATTAAAAGGAAATTCGTTAACTGTTCTAGAAGGCAAGAAATTTGTCCGAGATTTTTGGCCGCACCCTGTATATGCACGTATTTAATAAAAATCAATGAAACAAAGACATTCATAAGAACTTAATTAAACTTCATACAAAATTTAGCAATTTCAAAATCCTTCCAGATTTCAGTTTTCGTCTTCAATTTTCCATCAACAGCCTTAAGAAGCTCCATCTTCATTTTAAGTTTAATATAAGTTCTTCTTTCCCTCTGAGGTCTTTGCCATCGTACTCGTAAAAAAAAATCTAAAATCGGAAAGGGGGGGACGTGAACCAAATTCACTGATTTTTACTTATACTGCGATGTACTTGTCACCGAATTCCAAAACCAACTGATGAGAGAAGACATGTTTTAGTGTGGCATTTGTAAGGATAAAGGGTGAAAGTAGGGATCAGATCAGTGCTTCTCAAAATTTTCTCATTAAAACTGAATTTTCAATCAGAATCTTTATCGCGCCCCCTTTCCCATACAATAACAATGTGTTGAATGTAGTAATAATGTATAATACTTTGACGCTAAAACTACAATACGACCCTAATTTTAAACCATACAAAGTACTAAGATAAGTATTAAATTTTGTGTATGATAAGCCCATCGAAAAATCACTAGCAATTATTAAACTTGTTCTTAAATTAGTATTGATATATTGTGCCGTACTGATACATTTATAAGTATATTATATTAGAGTAAATGTGTATTTTTTTATTTTGTCATAATACATTTGTTTCCTTTTAGTAAATTGATAATTTTTTAAATAATCTTTTATTTTCGACTTTCCGATACGCTCGCGCCTCCCTTGTAGGGTTATCACCCCCCCTAGGAGGGCGCGCCCCACAGTTTAAGAAACACTAGATTATAGAATAAAAAAAATTGGCTCGTGTAACAGGCTATTCCGAGGGAATTTCAAAGCCAAGTTAGTATCCATACTACGAAACATGTAAAACCACCTCTCTTTCGTTTCACATCCCTCTTATATCTTGCCAGCGTGGCTGGTGTTTTCCATATTTTGTTCATTCCCAGATGAGAAACTTTTTCTTGTTAAGCGATTTTCGTTTCGTGTTAAGAGAAAAATAAAGCATGTAAGTACACAATAATTTATTGAGACCGTTCTATTATTTCGTGTTAAACGATATTTCATCTTAAGCGTTTTCGCGTTAAATGTATTTCACTGATTTTATTTGTAATTCCCTTATAATTAAGGTTATACTGAAATTTAGTTCAAAAATGAGGTTATAAAAATTTAGCATACTTATATTCTTCTTTCCCCAAAATAAAATAGAAAAAGTAATATAAAAAAAATTAATGTCAATTCCTTCTTAGCTCAACAAGGAAAAATTTTATTTGATACTTTTTATTAAATTACAATTTTTTTAAATACATACATACACACATATGACAGAATCACAATATTTAGTGGCAAAATAGAAAGCGAATATCCTTGCAATAAACAATGTATACTGTCGTCTTTTATTGCTTTCATTCGGAGCAAATTTATTTTTTTTCTCCCTTATAAAACTAAAATTAATTAATGAACTTTACTGAATTAATAATTGAAAAACTGCATTAACATCAAGTGTTATCCACTAGAAGTTTTAAAAAAATGTATTTAATTTTGAGTGGATGATTAAAAAGCGTTTGAAGATTTCAGCAATATATATAAATATATATATAGGGAGAAATACATATAGAGGGAACTAATAGTAGGAATTGAAAAAGAAATTCCAATACTTCTTTCTACTTCCTTCTTCTAAAAAAATATAGGGCCGTTTGACAAATTTTTAGCTTCAAAATCTAATAGAACAAATAATGTTATTTCGTTTTTAAAACTTAAATAAAAAAAGTAGTCAGAATAAGATGGTTTTCAAATACTAACCTAAAATTATAAAACTATAATTTTCTCTTTTTAGTTTTCGGTAGATATTCAAAATATTCGTTTAATCAATTATTTTTTCAGGCACGAGAGCAAATTAAATTTTTCTGATTTCTTAAACACTAAAAAATAATTGTAAATTTCCTAGGGACCGTAAATATTGTCTATAAATGTATTATGAAACCAAAAATGTCATTGTTTCTTTTTAATTTGGATTAGGGTCATGATACCACTGCCACCAGCATGACATGGACGCTCTTCCTTATCGGCCTCCATCCAAACGTCCAGTCAAAAATTCATGAAGAACTAGATTTCGTTTTCGGAGATGATATAGATAGACCCGTAACAATGGATGATTTCAAGGATTTGAAATATTTAGAATGTGTCTACAAGGCAAGTTTTCCTTTTTTACTACAAAACACACTATCTTATACAAATTATAAAACTTGAAGAATTCCACCCCATTTAGAAATGATTTGTATTTTGTACTTTCTTAAAGATAACTTAATTTTAATGGAATAGCAGCGACCCCTTCTCCTGCAAGTCCCAAACAATGAAAAAAAAAAAAAAAAGGATTAAAAAGAAACGCTAACTACTGTCCCAGCTAGGTACCTTTTTCGTCTTCAGTCGTCTAATACGTCTGCTTTGGACCTGAAATTGGTCAGTTAAATTTACCCAAACCATAAGCAGGAGCAAAGTAGTCACCATGAGTGATTCCCCATCAAAAAAGTGTGTAGCGTATGCGGTGATTCAGAAATATTTGTTGTCATGTGTTTTTATCCTAGGAATATATCCTGAAATACAATTGGAAGAAGAACAGAAACATACAACAGAAAATATAGACATTTATTACAAATGATGATCATCATATAACAGAAAAGGGTGCGCTGCTTTCTATTCAGGGCAGGGAATTACATTACAAGATGAAATACGATTTCTCGAAGAAAATACATCCATTATTACTACTCAGGATTCAGACGAACCCGCTCGTTTACAAACCGAGGGGTCGCAATTAAGAATCTCTTTCCCCAATTATAAAATTAGTTTACTTCATATTACACATTTTGATTCAATATTCACAAAACTCTATTCAAAAAGAGCGTCTAGCTGTTGTCAGATAAAAACACATTTTACTGAAGAAAAGAGGCATACAAAAGAGAGTTGTTTTTGAAAAGAGTTGTTCCCGAAGGGAAGGAATGAAAGTTGCCAGAGCCTGTGAGACAGGTTGGCCTTCTTTACGATAGGTAGCGACACCACCTATCTCCCGCCTCACAACTTAGGCATGGAACTGGAGGGGAGGGAAATTTTCTCCGGCCTCATGCACCCGTGATTTCTGCTGTGACCGCCCACAAGACTTTCGGACCCACTGATTTAACGAGCCCATACTCCGTGTGTACTCAGATGCATCAGGCATCGAACCCAGGCATTCCGGTCTGGAGTCCGATGCTCTAACCCAGCGATACTCAACCTGCGGGCCGCATAGAAGCCACCGAGCTACAAGTGGCCCGGTCATGGCATTGCTCTGAAATTTACTTGCAACAATATTGTACTAAAATTTGTTGGGAAATTCTTTGTCAAAGAAATCAAATATATCGATTTTGCTTTTGCTGCCGATTATTTTAACGTCCTAAGCATACTTATAGAAGTAATAAACACTTGGTTGGTATTTTTACGAGTTTATTTTACCAGCACACAGGACAGTCCACAGACATAAGCAATTTGTACACTATACAATTTTTTAAGTAAAATCATTAATATTCCGAATTTATGACATTCGTAGAGAGATTCCTTTACGCTCGCTCTGATGGAGCTAAAAAATACAATCTTTCTTGTCGAGAGGAAATCACACACTTTCAATTTCCACACTGCTTTAGTAAAGCTGTGACCCACAGAATCTGACCGCTCTCGTCGAGGTAACCGCCATTGTCTCTGACTTGGCACTTGTGCATGCGCAGTGCTTCGAGATCAGTCCGCGTTGCCCCTAGAGAGTTTTAGAAAAGGTCTAGAGTTCGTTGCAAACTCCTCCCGCCTCCAGATTTTGCTTTCTCCAGTTTACAGGAGAGACAAGAGTTCTTTGTTCAGTCTGGGAAAGTGAAATTCATCTCCGGACACCTTCCGCCTCCAGAATTTGCTTTCTCCAGACATAGGAGAAACAAAGTCTTCTAGTTCAGTTTAGCTATACTAAATGCAAAATGTTCAACATTAAACACATCATTTTCGATAACGCTATTTGAGTGTTCTCCACTCTTGACCGGGCCATAAAAAGAACTTATGCACACAATAAAAAGTAACGCCGAAAGTATATATGCGGCACAAAAACACACTAAATATATCAAATAAAACTACTAATTAATTTGATTATACATGATGAACTAAAAAGATAGCTTTGGAATATATATATATTACACATTACAAAAAATGATTTTAAAAAAACAACGACAATATGGCTATACATAGTACACATAGATTGTTCTATTTAATCTGAATGTAGGGGTTTCCTACTTAAGCAATCCATTTTTTTTAAATAAATAAATAAATAATAAAATGAGAGGAGTATGCCATAGTTTTTTGGTAAGGTACCTCGTATAAATAATCTCTTAGCTGTGTTTCTAGTAAGGAACGAAAAACAAAGTTATGGAGAGGTTTTATACTAAATGACACGGGAAAAGGGACAGATTTTAGTTTTCCTTACTAAGCTTTGAAGTAATGCTGTAACTAGCGGCGCCATGTATTGTCAAATTTTTAACTAATGTACTCCTAAAGGATGGAAATTTAATTTGGAATACACAATAATAAATATCTTGTTGGAAGAAACAAAGAAATTGGTAATTCATTCATCTGCACATTTATTCAATTTCAGAACTGACTGTAATTATATTTGACTTTTTTTAATAAATAATAGATCAAAGTTTCGATTCGCTCTTCATATACATTCTATTATATTATTACTTGTAGAATGAATTCTCTACCCCATAAAAAATTAAGTCATCACAGGATACAAAATATTATACAAACATAAATATACCGAAACATATTCTAAACAAGGAGCACTTATATAGGTAAAATATTCGAAAATTCCTTTTCCACTCCAAAGGAGGAGTTGCAGGAATTTCGCGAAACGAAGACCAGATTTAGATTCCTGGTCGAATTTCGAGTGAAATGGGTCACTTTGGTAAGTTTCTAGGGTGGAATATAAAAATAGTGGTTGGGGGTCACCGAATCAGACTACTGAAAAAGAGCCGAAATTCAAAGAAACGGTTGGGCGTAACGATCTAATTGGAATTTCGACAAGCGCCATACATATTCGTGATCAGGGTTGATGTCTACACAAGAAAAACTATGTTTGGTAAGAATTGTAGAAAGAAAAATATTGACCTAAACACACGGAAATCAGGAATGCGTTGCAATAACTCCTATTTGACAGAGAAGTATTTAAAAAATAATCCATTTACAAATAAAATTTTTTACTTTGTTTTTTCGGTGTTTTTCTTAAACTTTTCATGGAAATGCAATACCAAAGTGCAATAACTCGAGTTCTAATAATTGCAGAGTAAAGTTTTAAGCATATTCAGGTTTGGGAGTGGCTCCCCATTCGAATGACACCCGGTTTTTTAAAATCGGTCTGTAAGTTCGCTTTCTACATAGAAAGGTTCAGTTTTTTTAAAGAATATCTTTAATTTTTAAAAAATTACAGGAATTTCGCGAAACGGAAACCAGATTTAGATTCCTGGACAAATTTCGATTAAAATGGGTCACTTTGGTAAGATTTTAGGGTGTAAATTACCGAGATATTGGTGTGACCTTCTGGAATGGGGGACAACATTTCAGACACGGCGATCCCCCAACAAAAAATTTTGAAAAAAAGATTTTCAAAACTTATGCGATTTACATTTATTTACGAGCGGCAAAATGGAATTCAAAATTTAATTGGCAAAACTAGTGCAATTTCTACAAAATACTGCAGGTACCTCTAGAAATGACTGTAAGTTGGCTTTCTGACAAGGCATGGTCGGTTTTTAAAAGAAGATCTTTTATTTTACAGAAACAGTTAAAGCAATTTCGTGAAATGGAGACCAGATTTAGATTCCTGATCAAATTTCGAGAGAAATGGGTCACTGTGGTAAATTTCTAGGGTGAAAAAAAAAATAATAGTTCGCGTGATCACCGAATCAGACTCTTGAAAAAAGCAACGAATTTCAAAGAAATGATTGGGCATAACTTTTGAACTATATGGAATTCCGTCAAGTCTTACCAAACTTAGTTTTCTTGCGTAGAATTCAAAGCTGATCAAGAATATGAATGGCGCTTGTCGAAAGAAAGAAAATAGTGGTTTGCGTGGTCACCGAATAAGAATATTGAAAAAAGGGACAAATTTTAAAGAAACGATTGGGCATAACTTTTGAACTAATTTTAATTTCGACAAGAGCCATACATAATCTTGATCAGCGTTGAATTCTACGCAAGAAAACCTAAGTTTGGTGAGAATTGCAGGTTGAAGAAATAATGACCTAAACGCACGGAAACAGTAATGCAGTGCAATTAAGCCCATTTGAAAAAGGAATTTTTAAAAATGATTTTACCGCAATTAAAATTTTTTACTTTGTATTTTCGGAGTTTTTCTTATACCTTTCATGGAAATGCATTACCAAAGTGCAATAACTCGAGTTCTAATACTCGCAGAGTAAGGTTTTAAACATATTCGGATTTCTGACTGACTCTCCATTTGAATGAAACCCGGCGTTTTAAAATCGGTCTGTATAAGTTCACTTTCTATCTACAAAGGGTCGGTTTTCTTAAAGAATGTCTTTCATGCCAACTTACCGACCGATTTTAAAAACCCGTGTGTTATTCGAACGGGGAGACGTTCCCAAACCCAAAGACATTTAAAACTTTACTCTGCGATTATTAGAACTCGAGTTACTAAACTTTGGTAATTCATTTCTATGACAAGTATCAGAAAAACACCGAAAAAAAGTAAAAAAAAATTAATTGCGGTATTATCCCTTTTTTTGCGTTCCCCTTTCAAATGGGCTTAAATGCAATTTATTTCTCTTTTCCGTGAGTTTGGGTAATTTTTTTGTCTTCCTCCAATTCTTACCAAACTTAGTTTTTCTTGCACAGAGTTCAACGCTGTTCACGAATATGTATGGCGCTTGTCGAAATTCCAAATAGTTCAAAAGTTATGCCCGTTTCTTTGAAATTCCACCCGTCTTTCAGTAGTCTGATTGGGTGACATGCCCACCACTTTTTTTTTTAACCCTAGACACTTACCAAAGTGATCCATTTCATTCGAAATTTGACCAGAAATCTAAATCTGGTCTCCGTTTTTAGATATTCCTGTAACTTTTTTTTAAAAATGAAACACATTCTTGAAAAAATCCGACCTATTTTGCTTGAAAGCCAACTTACAAACCGACTTTAAGAAACCGAGTGTCATTCTAACGGGAGCCGTTCTAAAACCCGATGACACTTAAAACATTACTCTGCGATTATTAGAAATGGAGTTATTATACTTTGGTAATGCATTTCTATGACAAGTATCAGAAAAACACCGATAAAAAAAGTAAAAAAATTTTAATTGCGGTTTATCCTTTTTAAGCTTTCCTCTTTCAAATGGGCTTAATTGCAACGCATTTCTCTTTTAAGTCCGTTTGGGTCATTTTCTTGTCATCCTCCAACTCTTACCACATTCAGTTTTTCTTGCACAGAATTCAACGCTGATCACGAATATATATGGCGCTTGTCAAAATTCCCCCTTTTTTCCCAAATGTTATCCAGAACTGTTTTTTGAAATTCCCCCCTCTTTCAATAGTCTTTTTTCAGTTACATCCCCACCACTATTAAACCTAGAAACTTACCCAAAAGTAACCAAATTCACTCAAAATTTTAAACCAAATCTAAGCCCTCGTCCTTTTCAAAAAAAATTCCCCTTTCCCAACTTTTTTTAAAAAAATTGAAACCCCCCAAAAAAAAGCGGATTTTTGGGTTTGAAATTCCCACCACTATTTTTCCCCCTAAAATTTTTAATAAAAAACCCAAATTAACTCGAAATTTAAAAGAATCGGGAATCTTCTCCGTTTTGAAACCCCTGAAACCCTTTTTTAAGGGGAAAACTTTCCCTTAAAAAAAAAACCAAACCAATTTGGCTTTAAAATCCCCACCCCCACTTTTTTTTTACACCATCGAGAAATTTTTCCAAAAAGTGACCCATTTCCTCAAATTTTTTTGGGAATCAAAATGTGGTCTCCGTTTAAAGAAAACCTGTTTTTTTTTAAAAAAAACACCTTCTTGAAAAAAAAAAAACCTATTTGACTTGAAATCCCAACACTTTTTTTTTTCCCTAGCAACTTCCCCAATTTTACCCATTTATAATTTGCCCCGGGAATCAAAAATCTGGTCTCCGTACCTAAAAATTCCCCGAACCAAAAAACAGAAAAAGGCGGAAGGCCAATTTCCGCCCGGGTTTTTTAAAAACCCGGGGGTAAAAAAATCGAACGGGGGAGCACAAAATATTACCCCTGCGATTATAAAAACTCAAAGTTATTGCACTTTGGTAATGCATTTTTTTGCCCAAGTATCAAAAAAACACCGAAAAAAGGTAAAAATATTTTTAATTACTTTTATCTTTTTTTATTCTTTTCCCTCTTTAAAAATGGGCAAAATTCCCCCCATTTCTCTTTTCCGTGCTTTTTGGGTCATTTTTTTTGTCATCATCAATTCTTATAACAAATTTTACTTTTTCCCAAGAATTCCGTTTTGATCACGAATATGTTGGCTTGTCAAAATTTCCCAATTAGTTCAAAAGTTATCCCCAACTGTTTCTTTGAAATTCTTCCCCTCTTTCAATATTTTTTTCAGGGACACCCCAGCACAATTTTTTTTTAAACCCTAAAAACAAAAGAAACCCTTTTCCCAAATTTTTGGAAAGGAATCCAAATCTGGGTCTCTTTTTCCCGCTAAATTTTTAACCAAAAAAATAAACAACTTCTTAAAAAAAACCGCCCCTATTTGCCCCAAAATGCCCACCACTTTTTTTTTACTTAAAACTTACCAAGTAACCCTTTTTCTTCAAATTTGCCCGGGGAATCAAAATTGGTCCTGTTTCGCTTTTTTCCCTTAACTTTTTTTTAAAAAAGGAAACTTTTTTTGAAAAAAGTGACCTAACCCCAAAACCGGGAACCAATTTTTAAAAAAACCCCTTTCATTCAAACGGGGCCGGTTTCCCAAAACCCAAACCCTTAAAAATGACTCTGCGATTTTTTAAGAACTCGAGTTACCAATCTCGTAATCTTTTTATCCCTGCCCGTATCCAAAAAAAAGTTAAAAAAAATTTAGTTCGGTATTACCCTTCCGTTTTTTAAATTCCTTTTTTGGTTTTTAAAAAAAACCCTTTTGAAAAAAGACCTTTTTAAACTTGAAATGACCACCACTTTTTTTTTTTCCCCTAGAAACTTCCCAAAAAGTAAACCATTTCCTCGAAAATTTGGGCGGAATCTAAATCTGGTCTCCGTTTCGCTAAATTCCTGTATTTTTTAAAAAAAAAAGATACACATTCAAAAAACGCCCTTCCCTTATCTTGAAAAACCCCCCCGCTTTTTTACCCTGAAACCACCAAAATCCCCCTTTTTAACTCGAAATTTTAAATTAGGAATCTAAACCCTTGTCCCCGGGTTTCCCCCAAAATTCCTGAAATTTTTTTAAAAAATGAAACAACTTCTAAAAAAACCCAAACCTATTTTTTGAAATTCCCACCCACTTTTTTTTTTTTTTTTCCCCCTAGAAACTTACCAAAGTAACCCATTTCACTCAGAAATTTGACCCGGAATCTAAATCTGTTCTCCGTTTCGCGAATTTCCTGTAACCCCTTTTTTAAAAATAAAAAACCTTTTTAAAAAAAAAGTGACCTTTTTCTTAAAAACCAACTTAAAAAACCGATTTTAAAAACCGGCTGTCATTAAAAGGGGGGAAACCCTTTCCCCCAAACCCAAAAACATTTAAAAAACATAACTCTGCGTTTTTTAGAACTCGGGGTTTACTGCAATTTCGTAACCCTTTTTGAATAGTACCCAAAAAACCCCAAAAAAAAATTTAAAAAAATTTTAGTACTTATTACCCGGGTCTCCTTTTTGGGAAAAATTCCTGTCTTTTTTTTAAATTAAAACCCTTTTTAAAAAAAAACCGCCCTTTTTGGGTTTGAAATGCCCCCAACTTTTTTTTTTTACCTAAAATTTTCCCAAAAAGAAAACCCTTTTCCCTAAAATTTGACCAGGAATCTAAATCTGGTCCCCTTTCCCTTTTAAATTTCCCTGTATTTTTTTTAAAAAAAACACATTCAAAAAAAACCGCCTATTTATCTTGAAACCCACCACTATTTTTTTACTATAGAAACTTAATAAATTAACCCATTTAACCCCAAATTTAACCAGGAATCTAAATTTTTCCCCCTTTTGGGGAAAATTTTTTAAAAACTCTTTTTTAAAAATAAAAACAATTTTTTGAGAAAAAAAAAACAATTTATTTGGCTTGAAAGAACTTACCGCCGTTTTTTAAAAAACCGGGCCCTTCATTAAAAACCGGGGAAACCCCTTTCCCCAAACCCCCAAGACATTAAAACATGACTCTGCGATTTTTAAGAACCCCCGGGGTTCTGCAATTTCGTAATGCTTTTTATATGAAAAAATCCGAAAAACAAAAAAATTTAAAAAATACAAATTCGGTATTATACGGTCTCCTTTTTGCAAAATTTCCCTTTTTGGTTTTTTTTAAAAAAAAGGGGAAAAAAAAACCGCCCCCTTTTTGACTTAAAATAACCACTTTTTTCCCCTAGAAACTTACAAAAAAAGAAAACCCTTTCCTCAAAATTTAAAGGGGAATCAAAAATCTGGCCCTCCTTTTTAAAATTCCCATTTTTTAAAAAAACATTCTTAAAAAAAACCGACCTACTTATTTTTGGAAAAGCCCACCACTTTTTTTTTTACCCTAGAAACTTCCCAAAAACAAACCCATTTAACTCGAAATTTTAAACCCAAAGGAATCAAATTTTTCACCGTTTTTTTAAGAAAATTCCTGTAACTTTTTAAAAAAAACAACTTCTAGAAAAAAACCCAAACCTTTTTGGGCAAAATTTCCCCACCCCCTTTTTTTTTTTTTTTTTTTCCTTAAAATTTTTAAAAGAAACCCCTTTCACTCAAAATTTGCCCAGGAATCAAAAATCTGGTCTCCTTTTGGAATTTCCTGTAACCCCTTTTTTTTAAAAATAAAAACCCTTTTTTTAAAAAAAATGACCTATTTGTCTTAAAAACCCAAATTATAATTTCTCCCCCTGTTTAAAATAAAAAAGGGAGAGTTACAGCTATGAAAACTTTTTTCATTACAATCAAATTCTTAATGCTAGATTCAATTTTCATATATATGCAATTTATATTATGTATTTATACAACATAGTGAAAAATTAAGGCGGCGGGGTAACAGCTATTTTTATATATGCCCAAGACTGGGTCACTAATAATTTTTAAAATTTGTTCTTAGTATTGAAAAGGAAATTAAAATACATCGTGCAGTATTGATGCATTTATAAGTGTATTATACTAGTGTAAAATTTTTTTTTTTAATTTTTCAAAAAATTTTTTTTTTTTTTTACTTTGGTAAGGGGGGTAATTTTTAAAAATAAATTTTGTTTTCGACTTCAAACCCAAAACTCCCCCCCCTCGTAGAGTTATCCCCTGCCCAAGAAGGGGGGGGCCCCCTAGTTTGAAAAACCCGTTTTAGAGCCATATTTTCAAGATAACGTGCAAGTCATTTCTGTTTCGAGTCTATTTTCTGAAGTCACAAACATGATCTTACTCTAATCCTGTACACTCAAGATATGCCTACAGAAAACAACCGAATCATTAAATCTAAATTTCCTTTTTTTTTTTTCTGAATTTTCTACTGTAGAAGACATATTCAGAACCTTTGTTTTCTAGTTCTCTTGCCCGATGTCAAAAAATTCAATTTTCATTTGAATGGAATGATTCATCGCTGATAACATTGGAGTCATCTTCCGTAGATTTGAGTCTAAAAGGTAGGTTAGGTCAAGAAATTTAATTTCTTAAAAAGGGGTCTTTGGATATTCGGTTTCTTTTCCTGTTTTGAAGCTCCTGTTTTTTTTTTTTTCTCGTCCTTTTCTTCTAATTTATCCTCTAGCGTTTCTTTTGTTTGGAAGCATGTTAATACAGAAGATCCAAGTTTCTTATATTATGAAATATCACACGCTAACACAAAAAAACAACCCCTGAAAAGGGAAACATGCAAACCATGTGAAATATACATCCTGTGTGGGGGACGTTTAAAAATTCAAAACATTAGCATTTTTGGGGCAGGGGGCACATCCGGGGGGAACCACCCCGCGTCATCGCAAGCTATTTTTCTGGAAACAAATTTTTTAATTTAATTAAAGGCAAAAATTTTTTTTTTTCCCCCATAAGCTGTTTTTGCCTTGTGGAAGGAAACGAGCATCTTTTGACCAAATTTTTTGGGAAATTTGACCGAGGGAAAAATAGTAGCCCCATAGGGATTCCCCGGGTTTCCCTTGGGGAAATCGGTCAACGTGTTATAAAACCCCAAACAACTATGATGTAAATCTGCCCTCGTTGGTCAGGAGGGGAAAGATTTACCGGGTTTTACCCACCTCGTTGCACCACTGTCCATAATGATAGGTAGATTGTGCGCATGACAGTGATGGACCACGCAGCCACTTCAAGAACCATAGCACAGAAAATTCAGTCTGTTACACATTATTCGGTATCCGTTAGTACCATTTGACGCAGTTTACAGCACAGTGGAATGTCCGCAAGGCGTCCAATGCTTGGAAACAATCGGCTACCCTTGACTGGACACTACAGGCGTTTGCGCCGCCAATGATGCGATGAATTGTAGGCGTGGACAACAGAATGGAACAACATTGTGTTTACTGACGAATTTCGCTTCTGCCTGCAATGTAAATGTAATGGTATAAGTAACATTTGAAAAATAACTGTTTCTAAATGCATACAAATGTAATTTCATTTTAAGAAAAAGAAAATATTGTTGTATTCTAAATATTAAAGTATTTGTTTTCCTTTTTCAAACGTTATTTCTTTTTAAGTATTGATTAGAAGTTTAAGAAATAAAAATAATTTTAAATTAAGAATGAGAAAATCATTACTCTGTATGTATCAAGACTTCTGGCATTTATTCATAAAAAAAATTAAGTTATGAAAGTTGACTTCCCTCAACTACAGTAGTTAATGAAAAGGAAAAAAATATATAAAAAAATAACAATGAATATATTTATCACAGTTTCGCTTGTTCTTTCTCAACATCTGGCAGTGACATCTGATTAAGGCTATTTAAAAAAAATATAGCGTTAGCTTTGTGATCATCAAACATAATTAATCTTTTTCTTTTGATTCATAATTAAATTTTAAAGACAAGAGCTTCATATTTGTATCATAGGAATGGAAATTTATATTATGAATGGAAATTTAACTTCAAAATGTTTTGCCAATTAGAAATAATATGCATGTATATTAATACAAATTGTTAAAATATTCCAATTGGCAGACTACTTAAAAGTTCTTTTTTCTTAGGGAAGTGGTTGTGATATTTTAAATACTAAATGTTATTAGTGTGTGGTAATAACTAGGAGCTCAAAATTGTGATGAAGTTTAATTTTTAACACAATTTAGTACCCAATGGTTAACTCGTGATAAATTGAGCACTCGATACTAACATTAGTTGTCACGTAGGGTGACGGAGTCACACTAATCATATTTTTATAATTATTTTTATTGTTCATGATTAAAGTCGTAACTCCAGTGAATAATTTATCTTTGGAAAAGTATTCTTACCTTCTTTTAAGAGGATTTTCAATGGTTCTTTGATAATTTGAAAAAAAAAGTCTAATCAAACTGAATTAACATAATTTAAATGTGCGTGACTTTAGTGAAGGACACAAATCACGGACAATTTCTTCTAACATTACAGTAATTATATTTGCCGCCAAGTTTTCATACTTTGTTCAAATAATTGTAGTTTTATTGTCCTTCAATACGCACAATAGCATTTTGAATTTTTTCTTCCTTGTGTCTTGTGGTACAAATTAATGGCTTCGTATCTTTTTTGATGGAGTTCTTTACGAAAACCTTATTTGAAAATCTTCCTTTCAAATCAATTGTCTTATGTCCAGCCCTTTTCTAAAATTTAGTTTCTGTATCAGGTTCTTCCCTTGCCTGGTCAATTTATTATTCCGAAGCTTCAATTTCATCCAATAGAGATCGCAGATGCCCATTTTTTGTATTCTGATTGTTTACATTTACAAACCATAGTTTGTGGTACAACACTGCAATCAAAACCAATAAGTAGGTCACAAGGGAAAAATACTTTGGAACTAAAGTGGTCGTGTGGAGAACTCAGTCAACCCAAGTATTTTAAGATTGTAAAAACGATTGTCACTCCTAAGAAAAGAAGGGATCTGTGACAAATACATTTTAGTTTCCATGAAAATGTCACATAGTAGAATACTGACTAGGTCATTGGCCAGAGGGGAACAGTTCTCCCAGAATTAAAGATTTCGTGAACGTGAGAACAGCTTTCGGGTTAACAAATGTTTGGCGGAATTCCGCCAAAATCGTCTGTTTTCCCATTGAACTTAACACTCACTCACTCAGTATCCTATGTGTGGGAAATAGGAAATTGCTGCTTGATATTCCATCTCGAAATAAAGTACGAAGGATGTTCCTGTTAAGTTTCGTCCTCTTTTATCGTAAGGAAACTTATTACAAAAATAAATAAACTGCATCATAACTTCGGGAATTGTGCACTTTTCAGTATTTTTTACTTAATTACCAACGAAATTGGGACATTTGTCGTAGCATGAAATCAGTTGCAGGAAACTACTCTTGCAAAGGCTTATAACACGAACACCTATTTGGAATATTATTTAATTTTTCTTTCAAGCAACTATTTGGCCGATTTATGCCAAATGCCCATTGCAATGGATTCGAAAACAGTTTTCCCAGTGAGCTAGAAGAATTGCTCGAAATTCCAGTCAATGGGGTTCTTCGGCTCCCTACGTTATTAAAAAGATGGTGGTAAAGTTGGCAGGTTCGATTTCGTCGAACGTATCAGAAATGTCGTAACATATTTTAATAGCTTGTAATGTTTTAAATAGGATGGCGCTTTGTTTATGTAAGACCAACATAAGCGTGAGTGGAATTAAGGAAATAGTATTGGATGTTCGTTTTCCGAGGGAGAAAAATAGCGAATAATTGTTCAATGTGAAGATTGTTCCCGGCTGACATCAGAGCGTGTCATTTTGCTTGCGGCAACCCTTTTACCTATAAGTTGCTTGAAACGGTTGGTCTAAAGAGACTCGTCTTATTTCGAGGCTAGTGGGAGTGATAAGGCGTTCAGACTCGTTGCTGTATGATTCAAATTATCGCAAAGCCTGTTCCATCTGAACACTTATTTCTAAGGATTTTTTCTGAGCTTAAACAATCATAAAATAGGATGCTTCCATGTTATTAAGTTGGCTTTGGTTTCTGGCGTAATGAGGAGCATCCATGCCTCATGGTCTTTGAGTGTTTTGAATGGGAACCCAATTCTTTGGCTACTATTTCTTTATCTGATATTTTGGTAACCAAAAAATCATTAATCATGTGATGGGTCACGAACAATGCTTAGCATGGATGCCACTTTGACAGCGTTATGCATCTGCCTGCTAACACCATGTCCTGTACTCCAGGAATGTTTTCCTTTGTAATATATCTTCGGCATTCCTTCATTGAACATGTAACACCAGTGACCAACTATTTGACAAAACATAATCTGTTCACAAGTCACGGCATGTAAGTTTTCATGGATGACGGACAAACTACTTTTAAGTGCCTATTAGTGCCAGAACAGCACACACATCTACTAAAGAATACATTGCTATTGCATGTTAATCGGCCATCATGATTTGAACTCAAATAAACCCTGGTTCTGCAGTCGGCTGCTACTGTCTTCTTCGGTGGTCTGAACTTGCTTTATTTCTCCTATGATAACGCTACTTTCGCCATTTAACCAGGAAGGAAGACAATTTCTCTCTTACGCTGCTTGTTTGTTTCAATTGGTGTGTACTATTTTATCTTTCAAAAAGAAACGCCGGGACTTACTTTAGGAATGTGCTTAGTATTCAACTCGATGTCGAAAAAACATTGGGGATTGAATGTAATGGTGATGGATAAAAATGCAACTCAAACTTTCAATACTTCCGACCCAATTTCCTATCAGGATTTCCACCGCACCCCTTCCCTACTACAACACTTTATTAAATGCAATAATAATGTACTTGGGTGAGATAAAGTTACAAAACGACCTTAATTATGAACCATACAAATTAGCAATATAAGTATCAAATTCTGTAAATGTTAGTTTTAAGTAATATATATTCTACGTAAGTTAATTTCAAGTAATATATATATATATATTCTATGTAAGTTAATTTCAAGTATTATATATTCTATGTAAGTTAATTTCAAGTAATATATATTCTATGTAAGTTAATTTCAAGTAATATATATTCTATGTAAGTTAAGACGACTTGGTACGCAAAATTGACTGACCTATCTTTTTTTAATTTTTAGTTAATCTTATTCTTTGCATTATTATATTTCGAGTGATATATCATTCGTGCTAGTCGGAAAGTTAGAAATTGAATAAAACTTCATTTGAAAACAAATTAGGCAATTAGGCCACGCCCCCTTTTTAGATTAAAAAAAGCTATCGTTATGATAAAAAAAATCTATTTTGGTAAGAAAAATAATAACTATAAAAAATGAATGTGTAATATAAAAAACAGAATATTTCCGAGGCAATACAATATTGTAATTTTTCTTCTTTATGAAATATGTGTATGCAAAATTTTTGAATTAAGGCATTTTATATTAATAATTTCATAATTTCAGTTATTATTCCTGATATGTTTTTATACAAATATAATACTTCAATTATGTGAAGAAAAAAATCAACTTTCTGTCGCGACAGAAAAAAAATGTTTTTTAACTCTTTTCTTAAATATTTCTGTGCAATTATTACCTTCTTAAAATAGATCATTTATAAAAATGTATGGGTTGAAAAAATACGAAAATGCAATTATTTTAAAGAAAAATATATAACTAATATCTTTAAGTGGTATATTTCAAGTTTATTTAAGCTTATTATAATTTTTCTTTCAGAAAGATAAACTTTAAAATGGTTTTTCTCAGTTTGTGTTTTTCGAAACATTAGTACATTCAAAATACTACTCCTTCCACAACTATTTACCAATCACTTCCATTTTTTTCCTGTGAGTTGCATATAAAGTATGTAAAAAATTAGGGATCCATTTTGCTGTAAACTGAATACTTTAAAAAAAAAAGTAAGAGATATTGGCTTTTTTGTTGATTTTTAGCATGTATATCAACATTTTATTTTTTTTTCTCAAAAACGAATTAAGTTATTTTAAAATCGATCCCTAAAGTTGTTTATAACATACATAAGGATATTACAAAAAAATTCAGGTTAAAAATTTAATAATTACAAATGGAGTAAAATTTTAAAATTTTCCAAATTTTCTTCAAAAAATTTAATTTTTAAGATTGTGTGAATGATATGTGAAAGATTTCATCTCGTATCATTTTCTGGAGTAGAAACATTATATAAAATGTTAAAATATAATTTTTAAATAAATAAAGAAAGTAGATCAAAGGGTACCAAGTCCTTTTAATTTCAAGTAATATTAATGTATAATTTCACTTACAAAAATCGTTTTTGTAATTTAGAGTAGGCCATTAACCAAAATCAGACTCGTATCAAAAGTTTACATAACTCACTCTTTTGTAACGGTAACAAGTGGAAGATTAAATAGATATATCCTTAGATAGATATAACAGTTTAATACAGTCGTCTATTTAACGAAGTTGTTAAATAACGAAGAAAAAGTTCAATAAATAGAAAATTTGTTAGAGATTCATTTTTAATATACTTTAAAATCCACATAAAATAAAATTTAAAACTTTTAAACACTATAGATTTTTTAAAAAAAGTAATTATGCACCATATTGAAAATTAATATATATTTATTGTTAAAAAGAAATCTGCAAAGAAAAAAGGATTGTTCAGAAATACTCTGTATTTTCCAATTTAAAAAAAAAATTATTAAAATTAATTAAATTCCTTTAACGGCATTTTCTTATTTTAATTTTACGACTAATTTTAAACGCAACTTTAAGCATACACTACAACATGCGTCCTTAAATTTAATTATTTTTATTTCAGTTTTTGTTTGAAAAACAATGGCCATTTCAATGCTGTGGATGAGTTAAGCACCAAATAAATCCAGTTCAAGGTCATTGATCTCTATAAAATGTTCTAAAAGTGAGAATAATTTGAAAAATGTCCGGAAATACTTTTAAAATACTGAGGGAAAAAATTGGAACAGAAAAAGAGATCAATGAAGGGTAAAGTTTGCTAAACAGAAAACGTACTTTGCTATTGGTATGGTATTTTACAAATAATATATTAAAATCTTGATTCAAAGGAAAAAATCACAAAATAGAGAAATTCATAATAAAGAGGTTCGTTGTATGGAGGTTCGACTGTAGATACATTGAAAAATTTAATGTTTTAAAAATATCAATGCTGAAACACCCAGTATTGCTTTAATTTTTTCCACATTAACTATGAAAACGCTCTTACAATTTCTCGTGGCTGCAGATCCATTCATAAGAAAAATGTTTCTACCATACTATTGCAATACAAATTATGAATTTTTCCATTCAACTGGCTTCCAATGTGATTTGCATATTAAGGGAACATTTAAGGTACCCGACTACGTTCGAAACAGAGATTTTGATAAAGTATGTAAATGGATAATATTTATGATATTTAGTGACACTTAGATTAGAAAATGTATATAAAATTGTTTTAAGAATAGTATTGCAATAAAAAATTATTTAAGTACAATATTTTGACAAAAAATAAAGATAGAAGGACCCATTTTCAAAATATTTTCCCTTTGTGAAAAATGCTTCTATTTTAATAATATTTTGCCTGTATATAGCTCAGACCTCTGTACAGAGGTTCAACTAGAATGTTTAAAATATATAACCTAGAAGTGGGTTTATCCATGCTTTACGACAACAGAGGGGAGAAATGTTAAGAAAAAAACGTCGATCATTATTTCAATGGTTGTAACTCTGAAAATAATGTGAATTTTAAAAAATATGTTGACCTCTGTACAAGGTCTGCCTATATACACGTAAATTATTATAATAGAAGCTTTTTTACAAAAGGAAACTTTTTTAAAAAAGGTTCTCAAAGTTAATTTTTGCTAAAATATTTATTAAAAATTTTTTTTGAAAAATCCCCAAAAACAATTTTTCTTATTCTAATCTAATAATACTAAATATCATAAAAATTACCCTTTTTATGCCCTTTTTTAAAATAAATTCCGAAGGTGGATCCCTTTAAAAAAAAAACTTAGCTTTACAAAATTTAGAAAAATTGCACAAAAACTCCTTTGATTCCAGTCAATCAATAGATAAATCTTGGTTTGCAACTGGACAGTCAATAATTAAGTATGCAAAAGAGGTGAGAATTAAAAGTCACTATGTAGAGAGTCAGCTTCAAAAGAAAAGAAAATTTATGAGAGAAAAATTATACTATTGAAAATACTCATTGTCATTTTACGCTTGATATAAAGGGAATTGTTGGGAAAATAATTAAATTTTAAAATACAGTTTCTAGTGTCGATTTGTATGGTTACTAAAAATAAGTAAACATAAATTTCTTTTGTTAACCATTGGAAAAGCCTCCAGCTAGGTTCGCTTCATTCCCAATACTATTTTGGAATTTTCGAAAAAATAAACTTAAGCAAATAGCAAATCTTAAAGAAAATCACAACTTAAATGACTTTCTAAAAGACCACGCAAATTCTCATTTTTATGAAAATCTTTATTTTTAAATAAAAGTTGTGATTAAATTAAAAAAACCAGAAAAGCCCTTATCTTAGGGAAATTTCAAATTTAAATTTCAAATTCAAAAAAATAATTTTATAAAAAAACCCCCAACAAAAGATTAATTTACCTTTCTAATTTGAACAAAGGTTAAAAGTTTTTCAAATTCTTTTTAAAAAGGACATTTTTTTTAATGTTTTAGTTTTCTTATTTTGTGGTGGAGAAAATTATTTTTCTGTTCTGTTAAGCTTCCTGGATTCCCTGAAAAGACTTTAAGACATTGTTTTTTTTACTATAGTTTATGTTATCGGGATTTCCCTTGCTTGTTATTTCGTATTAAATCTTTTTGTTTAATTTAAAGTTAAAAAAAGAAAGAAAAAAGTGAGTGAGCAAAACTTTGATTATTTAATTTTTGCTTTATATAAGTTAATAGGATTATTTAGAACTTTACTGGTCAGTAAGCATTATGTAGATTCTTTAAACAAATGAATATAATCCTTCTAAGTCATTATTATGTTTAAAAATGAGCATTGAATTTTTTTTGAAGACATTAAAATACGTTTAAAAAAGACTACATTGTTACAAAATTAAGATAAAGTATATTAAATAAAACAGGGAGTAAACAAAGAGCAAACGTACAATTAGAAGAATAAAAAAGTAGTAAACGAAAATTTTAAGCAGAGAATTAAAAGCTTTTTACAAAACAAACATTATTAAAGACTACTTTTATCTATAAAAGGCTTCTTAAATTATCAAAATTACACCCTTATTCTTAGTATTTAGGTACTATACCATCGAACAATTTCGCCAAACAAAAAGACATTACCAATTTAAAAAATTGCAGCCAAATTCTGTAGTCATTATTATTACAGTAATTGACTCTGCGTGAGAACGGTTTCTGCTATTGGCTGTACATATTTGGTAATTTTTCATTTTCAAAAGAAACAGGAAAAAAAACTAAGTACGTTTTTAAAGCTTTTTTAAAACATTATTTAATAAATGATATAAAATCACATTTTTTAAATTTTAAAAAAATTTGTTTTTTATAATATGCATGGTTTTTAACGTGTGTTTAGTCTCACTATTTAAGCTAAAAAAAAAAAAAAATATTTAGTTTTAAATCATCTTTCCAAGTATTGAAGTATTTAAATAAAAATTACTTTATTCTTATATGTTAATAAATATCACATTATTGCATCAAACAAAACTTTTTTCCCATGATTTAAATTATTCTTGAAAAGTATTTAGAATGGAAATACATCTTAAAATAGCGTAATAGTAGTAAACCTCAATTAACCTTTCTAATTACGAACCATAAATTGTATAAGAAAATTTTAAAATTTTAATGGGAAAAACCTGATTCTAGGGAAATTTTTGGGACTGAGAATAAAAATTTAAAAAATTTTTGGAAATTAAAAAAGAATATCTGTAAAATTTAAGCTCGAATAACCAATCTAATAGAAATGACTACAAATATAATTCCCCCCTTATATTTCGTAAATGAATCACTTATCTTCTCACGCATGCGTTGAATGGTGCAGTTTTAGAACCCGATGAAATGTTATCCGAAAAAATTTTGCCAGCAAAAATGCAATAACCTTTTCCTGCTGTTTTTAACAAATAGCAACCAGAAACCACAGATTTTTGTGGTCAGAAGATGTAAAAATTTTGTAATTCATCTAACATTTATCGTTACACGGAGGTCAATGCCTTAGGGCTCTTTTGCGGGAGTCAACTTGTTCTACCCATAACGGAAAGAGCATACGGTTGGAACCCAAGCTTCAATGGAAGTCGGATAGGTTTCTTCGCACGTAATCAGCTGGTATTGCCGGCTGAGCTAGTAGCCCAGTCCCACTTTCAGCCCACTTTCAACTCCTCACTGTGTGACTCAACTAAAATGGTATTGAGGAAATTAGGCTTTTTACTTACGGCTATTTATGAAGAAAAAAATTTTTTAGGAAATTTATGAGTCCCAGCACTCTGTTTTTAGACTACTCTGTCTCCACTTGTGAAAGGAATGATCTCTTATCATAGGGGAGTGAATACAGAAAAAATAATTGACTTGCATAAAAAAAAAAATGCCTCAGACTTATCTTTGAAAAGACGTTTTTAAAAGGACCGAGAAATTTAAAAGTTGCTGACAAAATAGAGACACTTGAAAAAAATGCATATCAATCAATCTTGACCAACCCCGATAAAATTCAGAAAGCTCGAGATATGTTTTGGGAATACACGAGTCACTATAGGGTTAAACATTATCCATGTTTCTATCCCAAAAATTTTAAGGGCATCTAGGGACCTTGAACCAGGGTCTCAGCCTCCATAAGAGATCTCGTTCAATTCTGTATTAAGGTTTAATAAGACGTGATCCAAATAATTTTGATCATCAAGTGTTATTCCAGAATATCTCTGAGAAAAAAGGGGTTTCAGACATATCCCCCTTGCAACGTGGCGATTATACGGGGGGGGGTGAACTTTTCTATTTTGAACTTGGTGTTCAGGAAGGGTTGGTGGAGGGTGGGGATATTTGCGTTTCCACCCGTTTCATTCTCAAAATAGATGTGGTCAAAGCAGTAGTGCGCTTTAGCTGTGGAGGAGAATTTCTCTAACGGCATGAATTTCAGTGCAAATGTATTTTAACGCTTTTTGTCCTCCAGAAGTTGTGCGGATGGAAAATTTTTTTTAATGTAGATGGATGCCTTCAGAGCAACGGGGAATGTCACCAAAGAAAGAAAAGGACCTCCGAGGACTGTTAGAACACCTGAAAATATGCAATAGTACATGTGGCAATTCAGACCGTTATGTGGCAATGATCCAACAATTAATCTTACCAACTTTCCAAGTGATTTTGTCAACGTGGTTTATAAGAAGATGGTGTCACAACTCGCACCTACAGGGTTTCCATGGATATTCTAAAAGCTGCCTTCTCCGAATGACTGATTTCCCGGCGAAAAGACGTAAACTGGTCTGCGTGCTCACTTGATTTATCCAATTCTGATTACTTCCTATGGGCTTATATCAAGTCCCTGGTTTACAAAGATCGTTCCAAGAATCAGGAAGACCTAAGGAATAACATCTGAAGTGAAATGGATAGTATCCCGATCGATATGTTTAAAAAGGTTGTGATGAATGTCCTCTGACATCCATCAGTGTGCGAGAGTTAGAATGAAGATCAGCCAATGTCAAAACAAATATAATTTATCCACAAGTCACAGCAATCTAACAAATCTCAACAACCCCGGTTAGGAAATACAAGTAAAATTTAGTGTTGGAGCAAAAGCAAGGTAGACGAGATAATTAATTTTTAATTATGAATTAAATAGTTTACCTTTAGAACGTTTTGGTAATCTACTTTTCAAAATAATAAAAATTGGGGTTCTCTTCAAGTTTCCAATTATTAAATTTTAAAAATACCCTAACTGATCAAATCATAAATTTTAAAATTTTTTAAATATTAAGAAATTTAAATCAATTTTACCTCTCGTTTAAATTTTTCTACTATTTTTACGTTAATCATTAATTTCCCTATCATCAGCTCCAAACCCCCCCCTCTCCCCTCGAACCAAAAAGTTACTTTTTTAAATAACCCGGATTTACAAAAAATTCATCTACCCGGAGAATTACCAATAAACCCAATAATTAAAAAGAAGTAAATTTCACAAGAGTATAAGTGGGAATTTGTAAAAAAACCCCCGTTACAAGGTAAACTCCAAGTTTTCAAAAATGGCCCATCGGTTTAATTTAATGGGGGGTGGCTTTTAGTAGACTTTCCCTTTTTAAAAACCCTGAGAAAAATTAAAAATTTTCCCAATATTGTGCGGATGGTGTAAAATAATAATAAAGTCTAATAAAACATGTAGTAAGTTTTTTTTTTCTTTTTGTATTTTCAAAAAAGGAAGTTCCCGCACTCCATCCAGTATCATGTCAGTCTTCAGTGTCCAGGACTAGGTCTATCAAAATGCACTTTGAGTTGGTTTATGCTTAATTTTGTGAGATTGTGACTCACGCACATTTATTTGTTATGAGTATTTGACAAGGTATACTGAATACCAGCGATACTCAACTTGCAGCCCGCATGCGGCCAAGCCCCTTTAAAGGGCCCCATTGGCGCATTGTTCACAAAAAATTCACTTTTGTAAGAAATTTTTTAAAAATTTTGGGGGGGAAATTCTTTTGTCAAAAAAATCAAAAAATCAATTTTGGCCCCTCCAATTTTCATACGGGTACGAATAGATATTCCTTTTTTTTTTGGGAAAAGGTTTGGGGTTAGTGATAACAAAAAACAGTGGAGTAGCCCAAAAATATTTGGGGGGAGCCAAATTTTTTTAACCTATTTTTATAAATAAAAATATTCGGAAAAAATTTCCTTTTAAGGAAAGATTGGTTTTTATTTTGTAATGAAAAATAAAAATGGATCGGGTAAATTTTTTGATTTTTCACGGAAAAGCTGTATTTAAAAATACCCAAAAAAAGGGAAACGTTCAATAAAACTTTTCCTTTTAAAATTTTTCTTTCAAGAGATGATGAATAGGCTTTTCTTTTAATAATCTTTTAGCGGGAACAAAGGGGGTTTTGTATTGGAAAAATCCAAGGGGTTAAAAAAGACCTCCTATGTGGTTTGTGAAATTATTGGTAATCATATGAAACCGTTTACTGATGCAGAAATTGTAAAAGAGTGTTTCTTAAATGCTTCTAATATAGGGTTAATGACAAAAATAAAAAAATATGAAAAATAATAATTAAAAAAGCAAAACAGGAGTTATGATATTTTAATCAATTTTCCACATTTTAAATTTTTAATGTTCTCTTGGTTTAAAGCATTTTTCACTCCCCCTACCCCATGAATCCTTATGTTGCGGCCCGCGGGAAGTGGATAACATATGTATGTGGCCCAGAAGAAATAAAGGTTGTGAGTACCCTGCTCTATACTTTATATTAAAATGGTCACCGGTGGGGCTTAATTTTGCATAGGAACCCAGGGCATCAAGAAATCTTAAGACGACACTGGCAAGATGTGTCAAAGGGAGTTCAAGAACAACCAAAAACTCTCTCACCTTAAGATAATGTGACTACCCAAAATTCGCCGTTCGTGTGAAAATTTTCGGAATTTTTGATGCTTTTATTTTATAGCCATTACATTTAAGATTCCAAAAACACTCTATTTTAGCTTCTACGATATTTAGAAGCAAAGTTATAGCATTTTAGTAAACCGGAAATGGAGTTTACAAAACTGGAAGTTAATCCCTATACAAAATATTTTTAAGATATTGAATTATTTCAGAAATTTTTAAATGGTTCTACCTGTGTTGTGAATTGAAATCTAATCTCTGAGTATATATTTATGTAGTTTATCGCTTTTTTATTGGAAAAATATTATTAATGTTTAAAAAAATCGTGTTTTTGCATAAAATTTGGCATATTTAAAAAATTTCAAAAGCATTACAATTTTTTTAATTCCTAACACATATAAAGATGTTATTCACGTTCTGTATAAATATTATTTAAATAAATTTATTAGAATTTTATCAAAATTTCACTAAAAACCGACAAATGTCATAGTCTATAAAACTTTCCAGAAAACTGCAAAAGGTTAAAAAATAAGTCCTAATCACAGTTAAACTTGAATCTAAAGAAATCTTGACCTATAAATATACCAATAGTAGAACATTTTTTAATACTGTATTACAATCTTTAAATGCATTTTCTGAGAAACGTATTTTCAATTTTTTGCTTCACGGTAAAGTCTACTATAGGATTTCTTTTAAAGATATTGCATTGAAATTTTCAGAAAATGTTTTGTTTAGTTTTATCTCCAGAACAGATTGTAATCTATAATCTCTGAGTATATATTTATATATTTTATTGCACCTTTTGTGATAAGATAACATCAGTTTTTTTGTAAAAAATTGAGTTCCTACATAAAAAAATGACTTAGTTCAAAAACTTTCAAAATTATCACAAATTTTATAGCCCTAAGCACAGATAATGATATTATTTATGCACTGTATAAATATTATTTTAATATATTAATTAGAGTTGGCAATTCAAAGATTTACCGTAACTGCAATATTTCACTGAAATTTCACTCAAAATTCCCAATATATCCAAAATGTTTTTAATTTTGTGGAAATCAAACTTGAATTCCTAGTTTTAAACCCCATTTGAAATAAAAAATTGTTTATTCAGTTGAAAATTTATATATTTAAAAAAAAAGTTCCCCGAAGGTAGTTACATACCTTAAAATCAAAAGAAAGCTTGGGACACACTAGAAAAAAGTCTTTCTTAGGAAGAACATAATGTTGAAAGCATCATTATTTTTTGCCTTATCCTCGAATATCATGTTAAAAATATCCATGTATTTATATCATTATATATTTTTAATTGCCACGAATTGTGTATTATTATCTATTTAAATATAGTAATTCAGTGCTTCTCAAACTTTCAATACTGTCGCCCCCCTTTTCAATCACAATTTTTATCGCGCCCTCCTTATACATTAATAAATTACTGAATGCAATAATAATGCACTTTGACGCTAAAGCTACAATACAGATCTTAATAAACGGTACAAATTAATAACATAAGTATTAAATTTTGTATATGTTACTTTTAAGCAAAAAAAAAAAAAATTAAGTAATAGGATAATTATTATGTTATTTCTCCTGTCTCTAATTTTTAAATTGGAACATATTTCAAAATGCAGTGGTTGCTCAGAAGGCAAAATATAGATATCAGCTAAATATTGAAAAAGAACTCAGAGGGTCAATTTCTAAAACTTCGAAAAACTTTCTCTGCAACACAAACCCATGAGTCTAATACTTATTAAACTTTTTCTTAATTCAGTATTAATAAGATGATATTAAATTTTTTATATATTTACTCTTAAGTAATATATTTTTAAGAAAATTACTTTTAAGTAATAGGTTAATTATGTTATTTTTCTTTCTCTAATTTTTAAATTGAAACAGATTGAGAAATAATATTTAATTAAAGTTTTATTTCCTTCAAGATCCATTTCTAAAAGTACAAATGTCATTACAAAATAGCCTAATCTACGTTGCTCTTTATCATATCCATTACATCTGGCATCCTCAAGAACGTTCATGTGAGTCTAGGCAACCTAACAGACGTCTGCACAAAATATGTAAAAATGCTGTACCTCGTACAATTCTAGTCAGTCTTGGCCGAATCGATTAGCTACCTAATCTCTGTTGAATAATGTACATTTCATAATCCAAGCGTTAATAGTAATTCACGGTATTAAGTATTTACGGCAATGGATTAAAATAAAATCATAGATATATTTTTAAATCACAGCGAGCATTTGACGATAATAAAGCATCAACAAGTACACAGACGAGGGCAAATTGATAGCAAGTTACGAATGGGTTAGGGATCCATTTCAAAATACTTCAGAAGAGCTCTCAACTGCCGAAAAAGAGATCTTCATAGATTTCACATCCAGTGACGAAATTAAAGGGCAATTTTGTAATAAATCACTCTTTGAATTCTGGATAGAGATGGATACTGAATTTTCTGCTTTGAAAACAAAAGCATTTCGTATACTATTACCATTTTTAACATCATACCTTTGTGAATCAGGATTCTCTGCAATGGCTACTTTGAAGACAAAATATAGATCTGAGCTAAATATCAAAAAAACTCTGAGTGTCAATTTCTAATTTTTAGCCTTCCTTTGAAAAACTTTGCTCTGCAAGACATGCCCATGGAAGACAAGCCACTGATAATTATTAAACTTGTTCTTATACTGGCTGAAGTATAAGTACTCTTATAACACGAGTTTATTTTTTTAAAAAATGATAATACATTATTCTTGATATAATAGCTTAATTGTAAGGAGAGTAAAACCAAGTGCATGACAATGTATACAAAAATGTAAAGTGATTTATTGAAATGAATACTCATATTATAAATGGTTTTGAATGAACTGTAATTTTAAGCCTCGCAGAATTAGCATTTAGAATAAATGTTAAGTAATAAAAAAAGAATATAAAATTCTAATGAACAACAATTGTGTTATTTTTTTAATATTTAAAGCGAGAAAGCCCGGGATCAGGTATGCACTCGATACTAACGTTAATGTTCGCTGGGAGTGATGCACCCCAATTCTTTTTTTTATAATTATTTTCAATATACAAGATAAAAATCAAAATTTCAGTGAATAATTTAACTAAGAGAAAATATACTTACCTATTTCAAGGATTTTTCTATTTGTCTTTCATAATTTGAGAAAATATCCATTAAAACTGAACTAAATTGTTCCAAATGTGCGTGACCATAATAAAGGACACAAATCACAGACACTTTTTGCTAACATTACCGGAAAGTTATTTGCAAGCAAAACTGTCACATTTTGTTCACATTATTGTAATTTTAATGTCCTTTGATGATCGACAAATATCCTGTTGAACTTTTCTTGCTTGTGTCTTTTGACAGGGTGAAGTGCATTTGCGTACATTATGGCTTCATATTTTTCTTGATAAAGTTCTTAACGTAGCTATTGAAAATTTTCCTTTCGTTTCATGTTAATTGCTTTTCTCAAATTTACTTTCGCTAACATGGTTAATATGCATTATTTCAGCAAGTGTTTCCCTTGTTTGATCAGCTTCAATTTCCTTTCAGAGAGAATACAGATGCCCAATTCTTTTTTTGTATTCTACTCATTTACATTTATAAACCATAATCAGTCGTACAACATCACAATTAAAACCACTAAGTTATTCATAGGGGAAAATGCAGCATGTTCAAGAAAATATTTTCGAAAAATAGTGGTCGTGCCGGGAACTCGGTCTAAACAAGTACCTTAAGATTCTAAAAAAACGTTTGCCACTCCCAAAAAGGAGATATGTTATCAATTCATTTTAGCTCCCATTAAGACTGTCATATTAGAGGATTCTCAGTCAAGACCATTGGTAACAAATAAACAGTTTTCCCAGAATTAACGATTTTTGTATTATATGTTTCAGTATACTCATAAAAATAAATCTCGGCCAATTAATCCTTCAAAGTGCTCAATATGCTTATCCATGCAATCATAAAACTCTTTCACATTGTGAAAAAAAAGCTCAACAGAATTATATAATTTACAACTTCCCTAAGAAAAAGGGAGGCAGGTAACCATACCAGTAAGTTCGAAAGCCAGCAAAAGTAATATTTTGGGTTAAAAGAAACGTAATAAAAAAATCTCTCATCGTGGGATTACAGCAAAGCAAACAAAATATTTTTTTATTTAGTTATAGGATCAATGATAGCTAATGAGCATTCAAAGTAGAATCTTTTATTTTTGATGAGCTTTTTTCACCAGATGATATACATAAATCATATCAATGTAAGTCTGTATTTTTTTATTATATCAGAAAGTATTTTGTTTTTTTTTCATTCCAGTAAATTATTTTTTTAATCTTTTATTTTCGATATGCTCGCGCCCCCCAGGGGGGCGCGCTCCACAGTTTGAGAAACACATTAGTAATTACATTCTAAACACGATTTTATACAATATTGTATATTCTTGTAAAGTCCTTTATCTACTTGAAATATGTTGCATTTTTTATTGAATCTAAAATTGTACATAAATAAGAAATTAGCCCTATCGAAGTTCATGAAAAAATATCACAAAGCAACATATTTAAGTCAAACTATAATAAATAAGCTTCATATTTTGATATTTAAGCTTTGATACTAAATTCATTTAAGAAATACGGTGTAATAGTGATCAAAAAGGACCTTTTAGCTACTATTTTTAACAATAAAGTTGCTTTAGTTAATTAGTAAAATTTACATCATGAAATTATTTACAATCGGTTCGAAAATTTTTGTTGTTATACAAATTATAGTACAATAAAGTTAATAAAGTAAATCATTTATGCTTGTTATGCTGGAAAGCCATATGATATAATCAGAATAAATGTTTAATGATACTGGATTTATTGAGATTTTAAATCGCTGGTTGATAATATAGATGGTTTTTAAATATTATATTCTTAATTTAATAATTTTGTTTGTAATTTATTAAAATACCAAAAAAATAATCGCAGAAAATGATATATTTTATATGGTATATAAATTTATATAATATATATTCGTAACTTCTACCAACACGATTATTAAAAAAACTTCAATTAAATAGATTATTGTTTAATATTTTTACCCTTGGAATATTTGTTTTTTTCTTGATAATAAAAGACTCGGAATATTAAATATCCAATAATAACTGAAAAATAAAAACCTTTTTAAAGAAGTCTGAAGCGTGAAGAACTTAAAATCAATATCAAAATATATATTACAATAAAGTTTAAACTTCTGTTAGCCTTCTGGTTCATTTCAAAAAAGAACTTTCGATCCAAAATTTTGCATTAAATTGGCGAATCGGAAATTCAAATGTTCAACAAAATTGCTTCCGTGGCCAGTAGTTTTCCGATAAAGTTGTTTCTTGAAATTTCTGAAAAAAAATATATTTCTCTTTTTGCTTTATTTGTAAAGAATTCTTAAATAAAAAATGCCCAATAATAATGATTCTAAAAAAATTTGAATGTAATTCCATCAAGGGAAAATGATTCAACACAGAACAATATATTTATTTATATATATTTACCGTATTTACTCGAATCTAAGCCACCATAGATTCTAAGCCACGCCATCAATTCTCTACACGTTTTTGAGAAAAAATGAAAAATTAGCTAAAAGGCATATCAATATCTGATACTTAAATATTTTTTTTAATTTAACCAGAAATATATATATAGTAAGAAGTTAATAAGTAATTTATTTTACCAGTTTTAAAATCTTTAAAATAGCACACATTTTAAACTATGATTACTCTAACCATAAATATGTTTCAAAAATGTGTCGTCACTCCCAGTTTTACGGCTCACTTTAGAATTGGTCCTGGCGTTGTCATTTTCCCACAAGTTGTCGTCTTCCGTGCCGTGCCATGCAATGCATTTGCTATGCAACATTGTTTTTTTAAGGAATGTTTAATAGGAGAAACTGAAAGAATTATTAAAGTCTTAAACAGATTTATATCCCAGACACAAGCACGACTGGAGAGTCATCTGATGTTCTGACTGGCTAAGGAAGTGTTTGACAAGCTGTGAAACAGTTCATAACAACATGTAACATATATGGGCTAGCATTATCTTGCTGAAAATTAGGCCAAGGTACTGCAGAAGGAACGGTAGCAAAACAGTTCTCAGAATGTGGTTGACGTACTGCTGTGCTGTAAGTGTGACTCTAATGACGACCAAAAGGGTCCAGCTATCAAAATAAATGTCAATCAGAACAGAACTCCTCGTTGAGAGTCTGTGTGGCGTCAATAGTGAAGGCAGGATCGGCATGTTGCCCTGGGCGTCTCCGGCCACGTCTTCAATGATCGTCAGGACACAGTTGGAAGCGGATTCGTCCCTAAACACTATATGTCCGAAGTCACCATGATTCCAACCTGATCGAGCCAAGCACCACTGTAATGTGGCTCAACAGTGTGCAGACGTGAGTGGTAGATGGTGTAGAGGTCGGTACGAGCTTAAATTTATCTTTCTAAGCCGTCTGTGAACGGTCATGGTGGACACTCGTAAGCGAGTTGCATGTCTGATGGTTAATAACGACAAATCAGGCGCTGTGGCAGCAGATCTGACGATCAATCTGTCCTCCCGATCTCCTGCGGCTGAAGGTCGACCGCTACGCTCATGACGCTAAAATCTGCCGTGGTTCATCCATTCTTGCCAGCATCTTCTAATGGCTGCATCTCTTCAACCCATATGTCAAGCGATTTACCAATTTTCCCAAACTGCATCTTTCAATCCAATGATACGACCTCTTCCAAACTCCAACAGTTGCTCGCAATGAGCTCGAATCTTACGGTGAGGAACTTCTTTCAGTCGTTGAAAGGTATCCTAAATCGCAGTGCAACAGAAATGTTGACCCTCAGATTAATTATAGACACCTTCTGTTTGCGCAGTTCCGATGCGCTGTAGCCCCCGTTATTCATTCATTTGACACCAAATTTTAATCATTTGCATGTTGGGTAAAAAATGTCTTTGCATACGAAATTTTATTACAATCGGGCAAATCTTTCTTGTTGCGTCATTTTTTTGTTATAGAGTGTATTTATTGAAACTACAATTTTTGATTAAAACAAAATTTTAAAAAAATAATGACTTGGATGAAATTCATGAGATGTTATGATTGTATTTATATCCGTTTTTAGTGTTTTTGAGTATCTACCGCAAATACCCGTGATGATTAGTTTTTAATCGGTTTCTTATTTTATTTTTTGTGTGTGTGTGATGAAGCTCTTTACGGCAATGGAAGACGCCAGTGTATAAGACGGGAGAGTAGTCAACAACTTCCGTATATTAACCCATAATGCAGGATCTAAAAATGGGATCTGTTTTTGTAACCGGTGTGTGGTATTCTTGTTCAAACATTGGTTTATGTCCCTCATTTGTGGATAGTTCAATAAGTTGTTCCTGTATTTGTATGGGTCCATCTGTGTTTAGGATCTGAGTTATTCCACACGCAATTGGGTTCCACACTCAGTCGGGAATATCAAGGGATTTATTGTTATTTATTTAAATTTCCATAAAAAAAAAATTATTTTAGATTTATGTTAAATCTTGCGCGGACCATAGACTCCCAAATTAATTTTAATTTTCCAGATCCCCTGAATATTATCGGAGACCCATAGGGGTCCGTAGGGACCACTGATCTAGACATTTCTGGGATTAAACCATCTGGAAATTTCTACAGTTCTATTTTAGGAACTTTTGGGATAAAAGTCGAGTTAGAGTTCAAAAGAGCTCAATCTTGTACGTTGACTACTATAACATATAGACAGCCTGAGTTCTTCCTAATGGAATTGTTTGAGGACGTTTGTGCAACTTTATAAAGTACGCTTTTGATGAGTCGATTAGTACTGTTGTAAATAACCTATTATAATATTTTTTTGCAAGATTACGACAATTTGTCATCGTGTAGTCATCTTTTAGTCCTTGTTCATTAATAAATCTTATTATTCAAATAATTTTAATCATCTGCTGCTTTTTTCCCACACCAATTTGCAACACTATACATTAAAAAAATACGTATTTATGAAATGTTTTTTTATAAAGCAAGATTTTATTGAGATTTATTTTTAAAACATTCCACACTTTTTCTAATTTTTCTACAAAATGTTGTGATGGTTAATATATTTAGGCTTTTCAGCCTTTAGTACAGCAGTGAAAACAAATACGTGGAACAGCATTTCTCAAACTGTGGGTGCGCCCCTTGGGGAGGTTGCGATAACCCTACGAGGGGGTGCGAGCATATTGAAAATAAAAGATTTAAAAAAATGATTAATTTACTGGAATGAATTAAAACAAAATACTTTCAGACATAAAAAAAAAACATTTACTGTGATACAATTTATATATATCACCTGGCGATATTACGTCAGCACAAATAAAAACTTCTTTAATACCTAATTAGCTATCTTTTATCTTATAACCAAATAAAAAAACAATTTTTATTTGATTTTCTGTAATCCCATGATGAGAGTTTTTTATTACGTTTTCTTTTTCAACCTAAAAACAAAACAAAGCTCAGACCCAGAATTGAAAAAATTTAGGAAGATAAAAAATTCATCACTGTTATTATTTTTGAAATACAGTGCATTATATCTGTAGTCAGCAGAAAAAATTTGCTGATCATCTGTTTGACCTTCCGAGTTATTGGTACCCTCTGGAGGCTCACCTTCTTTAGGTGAGTATGGGTGTCACAATCCCGAGGTACCCTAGTGATCTTTTACTTCTCCCAAGGGGTTTACTGTCTTTGGTAAACACGGGTGTCACAAACCCGGGGTACCCTAGTGATTCTTCTCTCTCTCTATTTTCGGCCCTCCTTCTTGCCATTCAAATTTCTCTATTCTTCTTTTCACGTCGAGACCACAGACCAAAGTTCTTTAAAATGTACATGATTAAATCGTTGTACTATTTATTATTAACATATTTTAGTTTACCTTTTGTATTGAGTTTATTTAGTTTCTTTTTCGTATTTTTCTTTACGCTCCTTTTGATTATGTTGTTTTATTTGTTTTTACTAACACCGTTGGTTTCCCAACCCACATGTTTGCCGTGTGCGGCGTCCCGTAAGGAGGAAAATGGTGTTCTGGGGATCCTTTGCGTTCCCTTTGCCCATGCTTCACTATAGACGGGTGGCAGGAGTGAGCCCGCTCTTGTCAATCGGCTGGTAGTACCTCTCTTTGATATCCCCGAAGAGACACTGCTGTAGGGTTTGTGCTGCAGATAAGTGGTGGCGGGTTTACCCGTTGGATCCTCGCCCTGGACTGTAGCATTATAATCTGGGTGTACTCCAGGTAAGCGCCGTGCTTGGTGTTTTGCCAGATGACCGGCACACTGCCTCCCTTGTTGGACTCCGTGGTGGTTGGAGGCACGCCAGGACGAAGTTGTATACGCGTACTTATGGATCCAATGCAGCTGTGCCCGGGTAAAGGCCTCGTATTACACACAAATTTAATCTTGAGTCAGATAGCTAGTAATACACGTTTTTTTATTTTATCTCTGCCGAATGGAGAGATGTCAAAAAAATCTCTTTTTGCCATACAAAAAGCCCTACAAGGAATCGGTGGCCCGAAATCGTTTAAAAAATTACGATCCGGCGATTTGTAGAAACGAAATCCGCTGCACAATGTCTTATTTTATCAGCAAAGACATTCCCTGATATTCCACCTGAGTTTTTCCCCGGTCTCTCAACTCTCAGCGAGGTGTCATTTAAACCCTGACTTGTTGAGCACTTCGAGTCTGAAATCCTTGGGTTGCAGATCAGGGGATTCAGGTCAGGAGAATTACAAAAAAAAGAACACTACAGTTTTACTACAAGCATTTAATTTTGACATTTAATAGCCCGAATTCTCACTTCAATTAAAGCTGGATATCTTAATTGCAAAATTGCCCTACATTCCGAATCCTCTGCGCTATTTTAAATGCCAGAGGTTGGACTTTCCAAACTTTTTCCCGCGGACAATTGAATTGTTTCTGATGGCGTCTGTTAGTTTCTTCCACTGACTCTAGAGCCAAAGTGTATCAACTGTTCAGAAACCCATCCATCCAATTCCAGATTCTGCCCAAAAGGGAAAAAATAGAAAAACAGATTCGGAAATAAAACAAATAAAAACTCTCTTATCCAGAAACCGCAAACTAATAGTCCCGCATAAAACACAAACATATGCCGAGGTTCAAAACTTTTAACAACATCCCTTCTACTCAAACAGATGAAAAGATACAAAATTATATGCCCGCCTCTAAAATTGTTTCAGCGTGTCCCAAAACTTCATCCTCTATCCTGCAGTTTCAACATCAAACAACTCAAGCAAACCTCGTTTTTCCCCCATCTTAAAAAGAGCTTCAATTTCTAAGACTCGAACGCCTTTTGCTGTCCTTATCAACCATATCCAGTGGTCAAAGTTCCCTTCTACATCTGCTACAAGTCAGGAAATAAAAGAAATTTAAGCGGGAAAGAAAAAAAACCAATAAAACAACAAATCAACCTGAAATAGAAATAAAAATGGCAAACACACAAAAACCGCGTAAAAGTCTACCCATTAAAGATTCCGTGGACGGGATATGATAGAGTATGAAGTGGATGAATACTCTTACCGGAATATTCGGAAAAGGTATGAAAAATATTTAAATACATTAACTCCAAAACGTCACAAAAAAGTAAAACAAATTTTATTTTTCTGAAAGATAAACTATTTTTTAAAACTTTTTCAACATCTGTTATTTTATGTTGTCTGATTAGGGGGAGGAAAACCCACCAAAATTGTTTTATCATTCTATTAAAACCTTCTATTAAAACGTCTTTCCCTAACTCATTTTGAATTTTATCATGATTTTTATTTTTTTAAAAAAATTTTTGGGCAGATAGCCTAAATTTCTCTTTGCCAAATTTGGGTTTTTTAAAACCCTACACTCCCCAATTAAAGGTAAGTTACTTATGACCCTCTCTTATGTTTTTTTTTTTCTTTAGGAAAGGAGAATTTTTTTGGGGCTAAAGTAAAGAGTTTTGGTTTTTGGAAAACCTCAGGGGCCTTTGAACGATTACTTCAAAAGATTTATTTTTTATTTTCCCCTAAACAGAAAGAAGTGAAAAAAACTTTTTAACAGTTTTTAGCAGAAACATCCTAATATTTAAAAATTTTTTAACTGAAGTTGGGGGGCAACAGTGGGGTTTTTTTTTGGGAAAAAAAAAAAAAAAAGGGGAAGAAATTTTCCCCAAAAATTTACCCTTTGAAACTTTTACGGGCCCAAAAATAATTATAAAGAAAAAAGGTTTCTTCAATAAAGGGAAACGTTGTATGGGGTGTCCCCCATAAAAATTTTACCCCTTTTAAAAATTTTAAAAAAAACTTATTCTTCATCAAATTTTATTTTATTTTTCTTTATTTAAAATTAATTTAAACAAATCTGTAGGTTAAAATTCCCTTTTCGCTTAAAACTAATTATAATACGAGTTTCCATTTTAAAATATCATTTTAATTTTCGTAAACATTGTCACGCATATATTTGGGTTTAATCTGATAATTAGCATTATATCAAGAATGTTTTTTTTTAAAAATGAACTTGGGGCGGTTTTTGGGCAGTTCATTTAATGTATCAGTGCTTAAAAATATTTCTTATAACTAATTTATTAATACTTTAAAGTTTAATGTATTAGCGACTTTCCCTGGGCTTGTCTTGAAGAAAAGTTTTTCAAAAAAAGTTTAAATTAGAAATTGACACTCTGGGTATTTTTCTTTTATTTGGGTGAATCAAATTTTTTTCCCAAACGACCGCTTTTGAATCTGCTTAAATTTAAAAATTGAGAAAAAAAAATAAAATACAATTTCTTAAAAGTAACATACATAAAATTTTAATATACTTATCTTATTAATTTTGACGGTTTATAATTAAGATCGTATTGTAGCTTTAGTGTCAAAGTGCAATATTATTGCCTTCAATACATTTTATTTATGGTGGGCGGATAAAAATTATGATTAAAAAGAAACGTCATACTGGGAAAATTTCAAAACTGGGGGTAGAGAAAGATTTATACCCCAAATTTTACTTTAAAACATTATGGAAATGCTTGCTAGTGTGTTTTTAATTTTAAGTCTTGTAAGCGATTTTCTTATTCTATTCTTTTTTCTTTGAATTTTCGAAAATCAAACTCAAATTGAAAATCATTGAATGGTAGTGCTTATTTGTAAGGTAAAATAATATCTAAATCATCTTTATTGTAGTAATTGTGATTAGTAAGGATTTAATCATGTTTTAAGAATTCTAATGCAAAAGGGAAAATAGTGAAACGTATGTAACTATTTATGGAAAAAATACCTCCTTCACATATCTAATTACACTATCTCGTTTGGTAATTATTTTTAGTATAGCTTGCTTAGTAGACTCATAGTAAGAAGCGGCTACGTAACCAAGAAGTCTAGGAAATTCGTGGCTGGCGGGTTATGAGTTAAAGCCTAGTACACTGAAGATCTGTTGTGAAGAGGGGCTGAAAGAAGTTAAATCCATCGAGTCTCAAACGTCCCTCTACGGTGTGGTGTTTAAGTTAGGAGAGGGGGTCGCCAACTGAAGTGTCGTCATCGGGACTTGACCACGGATAAAAATTACAAGATATGTCGCCAAAAGCCTTCGTGTAGCTGAATAGGGTGACATTAATATTTACTTACTGCTAGTAGAAATTTTCACACATAATTTAGAAAATGGCACATTTTTGAGGAAAAAAAACAAAGAAAAATTTAATATTGCGACCTCTCTTGACATAATAACAGACTGCCCCTACCAGCAGAAGAGTCCTCTACCCACCACCTGTCATCAGTTGAGGTCAGATAAGTAGAAAACATGGTCAACTATGAAAACTTAATATGTTATTTGCCTAATATTTTTAACACGTTTTATAAGCTTCACTTGTATGGAATGGTATCTTTAAACTGATATTTTATACCCACTTTAAAAGGCCGGATTAATTCGAAATTTTGCACGCTTGTCAAGTATCGATGACAATACAATAATTTCATAATTTTGTTCCCTTGTCCGGATCAGGATCATCATGAATAACGATTTCCACATTTAACGACTAATACATTACACCATTTCCAAATTTGGCGACTAATTCCATATACCATTTCCAGATTTAACAACTAATTCCAAATCCTATTTCCAGATTTGGCGACTAAAAAATTAAGTTACAACCCTAAAAGCGAAAACGTACGTCAGCAATTTCTTACCATAATATAAACAATTGTCTAGTTTTTCTGAAAATGAAAGTAGAAAAAAAAGACTCGTGCATGTGAAAAAAAAATGTTTGTTCTAACTCAGGGATGTGCAAACCTTTTCGGTCACTGGTCAAAATTTTTTTAAAAAAAATGGTTGGTGGGCCAATATAAATTTTTCTAAAATTTTAAAAACAATATAAAAGTATTATATTTTAAAGATATTAATCAGATTAATGAAATTGCGATTTCATTTTTAAAAGTTATTTATTGAGGTTCGAAGTGATATGAACTAATTCTAAGGGGAGCGAGGTTAAATGCTCATTTGTCATTCTACTTTTAAAATAATGCTTTCTAATATCACACAAGTTAAAAATACTTGTTCACATTTATAAGATGAATCAAACATTACACTGATTTTCTGGGCGTGAAATTAATTTTGAAAACTAACTTTCGATAATGCGCTAAAGAAGATGCACAATTACGATTAATTCATCAACGAATAAATGATAGTTTAGAAAAAACTAAACATACACGCTTTTATTGTAGATCGAACTAAAATGTAAAAAATAATAATAATAATAATTCTTAACATAAGAATAAAATGATTTATACACTAGAAAATGAATGACATTGTGATAAAATCGTGGGAGGTGTGCTTTGTACAACATTGTTGCACTAACTTTTCATTTTGGAATAAAACTAGTAGAAAATTATAACGATTGATATAGAGCAACCCACGCTTTTACCCAAATGATATTAATTTTCTTTGTAATAATTTCTTATATTAAGGATTATTTTTTTTTTGTTTTTAGTTCCATTAACCATAAAAGCGTATTTTTTAGTTTTGAAAAATATAAGTTATTGTTAATGTTACTGGTTGTCTTTTTGTAACCTTTCTTTAATAAATATAGCTGTTATTATAAAAAACACAGCGGTATCTAGTTCTGAGTGAGCCCTGTAACTAAATTTCTTGGGGATCCTTTCTAAAGGTCGCTTAAGGTATCCGAATACCCTAAAATCATGGTTTTTTTCAAAAATTGACAATTTTTTTATGATTTTATTTTATAGGCCTCTTATTAGCTTAATAAAAATACCACGTTTTTTATTTTCCATTCACTAGAACAAAAACTACAAGTGTTTTAGTAAAATCAGATGCCATAACTTAACACAAGATGTCACACTTTAAAATGCGTTTTACTCGAAATGTGTTTTTTTCGAAAAGCTGAAAAACGGGGTCAGCGGTTGCTCAAAAAGTTTTGAAAATAATTTGTTGAATTTTTTTGTGTATTTTCTGTATAACAGTAGAAGTATTTTGACCTTCAGATTTATAAATCACTGTTTTATTTCAAAATTTACATTCCTTTATGTGAATAAAATCACTGTTTTTTGAAGCAATTTCATAAAATCACAAAGATAAAGTGCTCTAGTTTTTTAAAAATTAAAATATCTCTTATCCTGAAGGTCATTTCAAACAGGAATAACAAAGTAACATATCAAAATTGAGAATTTGTTCATAAAACCTTTATAAAGAGCGGGTCCCATTTATGCAATTTTTTGAACATTTCCGCCTGTTTTATCTTATTTTAGTAATAATAAAAAAAATCTGTTTTCAATTTTAGGATTTTTTCCTTAAAATATACTAAATAAATCTAAAAATCACCTAAAAATCTCCATGTTTTCAAAAAAAAAAGTTTTCGCAAGTAGTCGGATACCTTAACATGTTGCAATTTTTTGCTTGCACGTTTTGGGATGTTCCGATTGCAGAGGGTTTGACGTTAAAAATTGCTCTAAATTTAATAAATTTGGGCTTGAGTTCAATGCAGTATCCGTTAGTGTAACAATTATTTATCAACCGCTTGCCTGATTATCCCGAGTTATCTCGGGTTCATGCATATTGCAGTTAATTATTATCCAGAGAAAACTCGGGTGAAGCAGAATTTGTCAGTAAGATATGTTTTATCACTCTTTTACTCGGCCTGGAGGAAATGAAATGAAATATTCAGCTTTGATTGGCAGTTTGTTAAGTTTTGTTCGTTTTGCGATTCTTTTGGCGGGAATGGTCACGTGCATTCCCTATTGCATAATATACGTCGTCTCGTGAATTACTAATGTATAAAGAAGGATAGTTACATTGTGAAAAAGAAAGGTAAAGTAATGACGATGATGCAAGATAGTGAAAGCGAAGATTTCTCAGATAGTGATTCTGAAGATGCACCTTTTGAAGATAGTGAAAGGGATTCTTTTGTATGTAGCCTTATACTGAGGCAGTGTACTTACTCAGTGTGCTCCCGTAAAAATGATTCCAGAGGTAAGACAGTCAAAAAAGACACCATATATCAGTGAACAGAATATCAGGCATCATTTAGTGTTGTCCCTTGTTTCAAAAAACTATCATGCAAAGACAAATATTAAACTTTTTTCCATTTTCCCGAGATAACTCGGGATAGTTAACTAATATTTAAACTAAATGTTTTTACACCTGTAAAAAATTAAAAAATCAATTTAAGACCTGCCTATTTTGTTTTGTTTCATTTCCTTGTATTTAACAATAAAATTTAAAAAAATGTGGTGATTTTTTGCAATTTTTTTAAAAAAAATTTGTAAGGGAAGCGGTTAATTTAAGTAAAGCTATGCAAAAACAACACAGGTTATTTTCAAAAATGGCACACAAAGAATTTAAATGGTTTTTCATAGCGACCACTTTGTCCCCTCACCTGACCTTTACTGAAGATGAGAGGTTGCTAGAGGGCGCTTCTACTATATGAGATAGTCAATTGCAGTAAAAGTATTTGTAATAAGGGCAAAAAATATATATATATGGAAAAATAGAACTCCATTAATTATTTTAAGATTCCTACAATTAATATAAAAAATGTGACAGAAAAAACAAATCTTTAAAATCAATTTAGCGAATAAGTAACTAGGATAAGCGAATTTTGTTACTCTGGAACAAATATGACATTTTTTCTCTTTTAAATAATGAATACATTTCAAAAAGTAATTCAAAGACTTATTTGATCTATTCCCCCAAAAAAAAACGTTTTGCACAAAACGTTGGATAGAAAAGAAGTTTAATAAGTATACAGAGAAAAAGAAATCAAATGAAATTTAATGCTGAATATAACAGTGTGTCAAGCTTTTTGACATTTACCTAAAAAAAAAAGAGCTTTTTTCATGAACTTTATTCCTTCATCTCAAGTAATGAAGTAATAAGAAAAATAAGTAACGATAACTTAGTTGAAGCTGGCTTCAGAATCGAATTTTCAGGCAACATCTGGCGATGGCATTTGGAAAAAGTCACTTTTCTTTTGTCATTTCGCTGTAATAAGGTTAATACCATATGTAAGGCGGAATTTTAATTAACTTCAGTTTTGGTCATCATCATCATTATTATTTTGTGTTTATCAATTTGATGAAGCGGCTAAAAAGATGAGGAATTCAGCTAGTTGCAAAGAAAATAGCACCGTATTTATGGTGGCTGAGGCACGTGAAGAAAAAAAACCTGGCTTGAGCTTTAAAGAAAAACTCATATGGTCATATTGCGTTGAGTCGTTTTTCAATGTGATGTTGAAAATCCAATAATTGTACATCAACGTTTGTATCGAAAATTTTTATTTGTATCTTTTTTTATGATTTTTAACTTATGAAAAGTTTTGTAAATTCCCATTCTAGTTCTTCCCTCAAACATTTTGAATTCTCTCCTCTCAAACTTTATATTCATTTTTCTAGCTTCTTAAACATATATTTTGATTAGGTAGGGGAGTAATTTTTAAAATAAAGTATGATGTTTTTTAAATCCTTTAATTATAATCTAAAAAAGTGAAATCAACTTTCTCAAAACGGTCCTGATTTTTTATTTATTTATTTTAGTTTTGTTTTTTTTTTAGTTTTTGACATACTACACATTTTTTATTGTATTGCATAAATTTGCAAAAGTTCTTAGACAAATTACAGTCTTAAACAATTACATGCGATAGAACGTAATTGCAGCTCTCTTTTTATACTTTTTATCAACATGTTTGGCTTATTTTTTCCTCTTTCATATGCGTGAGGTACTAGAAATCTGTAAAAATGTATTCTCTTTGTAGGTAATGTGAGAAACATACGGCTGTATTATAGGTAAGTTTCTTTGAAAATGATAAACTACTTATTTGAATACAACAGGCAAAGTGTAAGGACTTTTATAAAAAATATATTTAAAAATGAATAGGTTTTTTTTCTTTCCCTTTCCTTTATGATTCTAAATTGAAAATGAAGTTTCTTGTCCCTTAACTCTTAATTATGTTTCTTCAAAAACATAAATAACAAGGAATAGATAAATTTATTTTGATGATATACGTAAATATCGTCATCCTCATTCACTTTTTAGGAAATAAGCAATATTTATACCGTAAAATCCGGTGTATAACGCGCACTTTGAGCACACACACACACAAAAAAATGCTCGGATTTTACGGGTGCACGTTATACGCCGGGTATGAAAGTGGTAGCTTTAAAAATAAAAAGAAGATCACACACACAGAAAAAAAAATTAGACTTCTTTATTTATCGAAATACTGTTTATTTAAAAGAAATGACATTCCTTATGAACTTAAAGAGTTGTAGTTCTAGAAGTATATAATATTTTTTTTTCTGAGGCTTGGAATAATTCCTCAAATAAATGACTTTAAAACATAAGAACACTCCACGTGTAGATTTCGGATTCCTTCGTAAAAAAAAAGGATTGAGCGTTATACGGCGAATATCCCTAAAAATTAAAAACTGCAGTTTGAAAGCATAGGTGCGCGTTATACGCCGGTTTTTACGGTACACATATACATATGATAGGGATCATTTTTCATATATTTCAAGTCGTGTATTGTGTTTTTATGGCAGTAATTAATAAACAGTTTAAATTTGTAAGTGACGTGAATAATGTCCTCTTGATTTGGGATAATTCATTGAAACATATAAGAGCATATTTACTTTCAAAATATTCCCCATTTTGAAATAATACTTCTGAAGATTAGTAAATATTAACTACCACTTAAAAATGAATATTTTTTTTTAAAAAAAAACTTACACATACACAATAAATGAATTTTAGTAAAGTTGAATGTATACGACTGGCTGAAAACATGCGGCAAAATTAGACAGCTAAATGCCAGACATTTTGTTTAGTGCCTCTTATTTCTATTTTACTAAAAACCGTCTACTTACTTAATTTCTACTACTATTTTCAATTGACTTCTACCCAAATTTATAGTTTTCTGATAAGGCCTTAGACGAATTACCCAATTACCTTTAGACGAATATTTTGAACTCTTCTGTAGAAAAGGAGTATATTGCACTAAAAACAATGAATGTTAAGAAAATATTGTTTTTCTGTCGAAGCTATTGCTAAGCAAATTCTCTAAGCAGTTTTGAAAGATTTTTCTTACAGTTTTGTGAGATATATTTTTAATTTATGTAACTATTGCAGTTTCACGTCCACTTTCAGAGATCCTACAAGTAAAGAAACCTTTAAAAAGTAAAGATCGAGAAAACCTATGCTTGAGATAAGCAGAAGGAAGATAATTGCATTTAAACAATTCACGCGATTATTTATCATTTAAGATGCTAGAGAGAGAAGTAATACAGTTTATAGTTCGTGATCAGTCATAACAAACAAGTATGCAGCTTATAGAAGACGAATTAGTTTTAATAATAAAAATATATCATTTAGGATTTAATGATGAAAAAAGAAATTGGAAAAAATTATTAATGGAGTAGAATAGAAAAGTTTAAAAAAAAATTCATTTTTTTATTTAAACATCATAATAATCATTGGTTTTTAGATAATAACTGGAATCGGATTCAAGATCAGAAGTTTGAGTGTTCTTATCATGTCCGGGTCACCACTTTGGTGAAGGTAAGCTAGGTAGGAGAAAGGCATTAAATATCAATGCATGTTCAGAATGTAGTTGCTTTTAGTTAAAACGATGTTCCATAAATCGTAGAAGAGTAATGAACTTTAATGTTGCTTGTTAATAGTTAAAATATATGAGATACATTGTAACATGATGTTCTAGAGAAAAGGTAAACAATATGGAATGATAATAAGTGTTGTCAAACGACAACAAAGAAATTAAGAGTTAAATTGGTTCTCTTCAGTCGATGCAGCCATAAGTAAGTTATATTGAAAACTAGTAAGAAAAAAAAGATATTTAATGAATAAATTCTGTGAAACAAATACAGGATGAACTTTATTTCAGTACTAAAAACTATTATCTAAGCTTTAATAACAATAAAAAGAAATCGGAAAAGTTCTTGATGAAGTAGTATAGAAAACTTTGTATTTGAAGCTATTATATATTTTGTTTAAACATCAAAATAACCAATAGTTTTTGAAAAATCGAAAAAACAAACAGTGAAACTAATGGTAAAGAGTTATAAAATGCATCTGAGATAGTAAATGTTCCCAAGAAAAAGAAAAAAATATACATCTTTTTTTGTGGGAGCTATTTATGAAGTTTTATGTGATTTATATCATTTTAAAAAAATATAAAGTCATTTACAATTTTAAAAATATTTTCACCTTTTCTTTGAACGTTTGTAACGAATTAAAAGTGACATTGTTTGAAACTGCTACAAAAATTGAAATTTCGGGGTTTCTGGCTTCCTCAGTATTAATTTACTTATTGCATAATATACGTTTTGCACATTAATGTTCAGCAGAAATTGATACCCCCCCTCTAATGGTTACTACTAAGATTTAATATTATGCTTTTATTGATTTCCCATAATGCATAAATTGATATTCATGATGATTCTTACCTACAATAATTTAAATAAAATAAATGCAACTCTGAATAGAAAACTCATACTGTTTTCACATGCAATCAAATAATATACATCAATTACTCATTTACTTATTCTTTATGTGGTTTTTCATCTATATATATTTTAAAAGAAAATTATAAATGAAGTCTTAATTAAAATGAAAATAAATATGAGTAATTTAAATGTGTTTTTTATGCTTTGGTTATGGAATAAATTACAAGACTATTTTTAAAAACATCACATTTAAAAACAAAATATTTTTCGAAAAATTATTAATTTAAAAATTTAAATACTACATTATTTTATTAAAATTTCTTAACTAATTTGATTTTACAACACTATCTCAAATTTAATATTATTCCTCTCATTTAACACTCATGGATCACGTAACAAAAAAGTAAAAAATATGGGGAGAGGTTTAAAAATTCCATAAAATGCCCCGCATTTTTCAAAACTTACGGCTTCTAGTGCACATCTTTGCTTATTAATATTTAATAGCTCGACAAAATTCTCATTTAATCCATATAGCACAAAAAAAAAGGCTTACGGCAATTCAAAATATTTACTCTTATTCATTATTTATTCATCAATACCAAATTGTCTATTCAAAGGAAATTCCCCTTTAAAATAAGGTATAGCGTAGAGTCTAAATGAAGCATCGTATGCATTTTGAAGTGGATATAATTGTTATTTATAAAAGTTACGAATATTTCATGATGTATTTTTCGCAACTTAAATAAATCTTAAACATACACATTATATATATGCATGTGTAATGTAAGAAAAAGAGAGACGCACTCACACATTTTGTGAATTCTAGTCGCGGCAGTTAAACTTCTTTGAAGTGAGCACATCATATTTTATTTAATTTTAAGAGTAAGAAGAAAAAAGTTTGCACCTTCTATGATCAAGTGACTGGCAAGCAAGAGGTTGAATTTTCTTCTACCACGTTTAAAAAAAATGTAAAAACATGGGAAAGCATAATGTAAACAATATAATCACGTGCTCAAGAGAAAGGGAATATTAGTTATTTTTCGAAATTGCGTCAGTATTTTAGAGAACAGTTTTCTACCTATCAGTACCTATCACGTGTGAGAAATAAAGGTGTTCTTTTACTAGGAATTGCCTATAAAGCTGTCGAAACCTCGTTTAATTATTTTAACCCTCTGTTAGGCGCGCGAATCTCGCAGATGCATAGCAAAAATAGTTTCGGTGCTGTGTCCACACGGTGGGTTGGAACACGACCCTCCTTCTTCTATCTGCCTTTCGTCACTCACCCTGGGATTCAGTCTCAAGGACGATGGCGATTTCCTCATATTTCGGGTGGCAGGGGCCACTGAATCTTATAGATGCATTGCGCCCAACGAAGTTAGTTTCTATGTGATTCTGTACTATTTCGCTAATTTTAATATTTTCTTGTAAAATAGTGTAGTTTTCTGTGTTATATGAAAATAGTTCGAAATAAGTATTTTGTAACTTCTGTTGTTTTTTTTTTTTTTGCTGGGAGTGGAGATACATCTGAGGCATGTGGTGAGCTCTAGCCAGTGACTGTATTTTACTCAATCCTCAATGTACCTGGAATAAATTCACCAAATATCTACATGGGAATCAAAACTAATATCTTTAAGGGGAGTCGGAAACCTCTCTCTCTCTCTGTCTCTCTCTATACTGACAATGTTAAATTGGCTGTTTTCGATGTACCTTTTCTCAAAATCTGTTGTATATACATGCTTGAAATTTTTCATACAATTAAAGTACACCTCTCTCATTACACTGAAATGAGCTTTTGGCTAATTTTGAAATTTTTAGTAAATTATGAAATATTTTATCAAACATTGTGAAATTTCACCCATTTTTCACTTAAAAATTTTGTAAAAAATAAATTTTTGAGTCTTTTACAAAAAAAGCTCATTTTAGTATATATTAGACATCATTATAAATATTTCTTAAAAAAATTTACATACCATTTCTCAGAAACGGTACATGGCACTTTAAAATTTACATTTTGAGATAAATTGATTTTAATGTATAAATTGAGACTTCTAATCGGCTAGGAAATAAAAAAGATAAAAGGTTCAACTTAAAATAAAAAAAACATGTTTTGGTGTATATTAGACGTTACACTTTTAAGCAAAAACGAAGTACTTTGTTTACATTTTTCGCCATTAAAATGGGCGTGGAGCAGATTCAACAATTATTTAAAAATAGGATTTAAGGGCTTCTAAATATCCTAGAGGTTAAAGTAAGGTATTTTTAGAAAGGTTAAAATCTGTACAATTTAAAAATGTAAAAATCTCAAATTGTCAAAAAAATAAGATTTTAGCTTTACAACACACCTTAACCATCTAACCATTATTATTATTATTATTATTATTATTATTTTGATATTTTATCATTTAAATATCTTGATTTCTGAGTGTATTTTAAATATTATTTTGTGCAAACATATTTTAATATCAAATCTCACCAATAAAATAATTAAATCAATTTTTTTTTCACACGTAAGTATGAGGTGATGCATCTGAGAGATGCGACACGCCTATGGATGGAACTTTTTGAAGCGCACCTAATGGAGGGTTAATGAAGAATTTTAGATAAATATGTCAAAATATGTTTCATTCTTTAACACTAAATTAAATGAGTCTAGTATTTTTGAAATACTGTACTTGGGATTTTGTTTTATATATTGTAAATAAATAAGAGATTCAAATTTTCATAAATATTAATTTAAATCACATTACCACAAAGAGAGAAAAAAAATTACAATTTTAGTAAAATCTTATCATAAGGATCATTATGATTAAGCGGAACAAAATTAGCATTTCAGAGTAGCAGGAATAATTGGAATG
>BMAV01001063.1:306850-330346 GCA_019973955.1 Trichonephila inaurata madagascariensis
AGAGGTCTGAGCTATATGCAGGCAAAATATTATTATAATAGAAGCAGAATATTTTAAAAATGGGTCATTCTATGTTCATTTTTGTCAAAGTATTGTACTTAAATAATTTTTTATTGTAATACTATTCTTAAAACTATTTTATATACATTTTCTATTCTAAGTGACACTAAATATCATAAATATTCTCCATTTATATGCTTTTGCAAATTCACGGTTCCGAACGTAGTCGGATACCTTAAGTACCAACATAAGTAGCTTTTCTAGTGCTTTTAGTGTGTGGTTTATTGGATGGCAGTAATATTAGATTGTTTATATATTAAATAAGTAAAATGTTTATAAAACTAAATACATTATGGCATGATATTAATCTAGAGCAGTTCTTCTCAAAGTTTCAATATTTGTGACCTAATATTCAATCATAATTTTCATCGCGCCCCCCTTATACAATATAACAATGTATTGAATTGAATAGTACTATACCTTGGCACTAAAACTACGATATCACTTTTACCTCGAAATGAAACGCTGGTGTACATAAACGTCTCACTCAGCCAAAGCGTTGGTTGATATCCCCGGACGTATATATACGTCTTTCCCAAGTACGATCTCTTCTGCAAACTGCTATCCCTAAAATTATTCCGAAGGCTTTGGAATGCAATAAAAGGCCCTTGACAACAATGTTTGTGAAGGATTTACTTATTTCAGATTATTTGCTTCTTTATTTTTACCCCTACCCCCAATGTATCACATACGCGCGCCTATGTGAAAAACAGTTGGCATTGGGGAGCGAATCGCGTAACTTTTAATCAGCAGTTAAGGGGGATTAATTATAAACCTTACAAAAAATTTATCAAGATAAGTGTTAATTTTTGTATATAATTTTATATATAACAAACCCACATGGGGGGCACTGGTAGTTATTAAACTTGTTCTTAACTTAGTATTGTTAAATTAATTATAAAATACATTGTGCTGCACTGATACATTTATAAGCGTAATATATCACTGTAAATGTATATTTCATTTTTTACTATGTCAGAATGTATTTTGTTTGCTTACTTTCGCTAAATTAATACCTTTTTTTAAATAATCTTTTGTCTTTGACTTTTCAATATACTCGCGCCCCCCTCATAGAGTTATCACGACCCCCAAAGGGGCGCGCCCCACAGTTTGAGAAACACTGATCTAGAGGTTTGTTTTCAAAAATAATATGGTGTTATTTTATTTAAAATTTTATTGGAAGGTTAGCTGCTACTTTTTATAGTAGCCAAGTGTGTGTGAAGCAACTGTTGAACTCAACACTTAGCGGGAACTGAAATACAGCTTAGATATTCTCCGAGATACCGAAGGGGTCTACTTTGAAATTTACTGAAGTAAATGTTCTTATAAGAAATTCATGAAAATACTTAGAATATTCGGGAAAAAATACATGTGTCGTATTATAATAGTTTGAGCACAATAAATATTTAAAAATAGGGTAAGGCTTTGGATTCACCCTATATAATAAAGATTTCCTCAATTGTAATATTTTTGTTTAACCCAGTGATTCCAAAAGTGGTCTATATAGACCTTCAGAGGTCTATGACGACTTGCAAGGGGTCCACGCCAGCGAAAATGTATTTTAGAGGTGCATGAGATGTAAATGGGGGTCTATAATAGTAGCTCACATTAGTGGCATTTTTTTTTTTTTTTCAAAAAAAATTTGATCTAGTGGAAACAAGATTTAACCAATTTAACAGATTTATTTACTAAATTTAGTGAGGTTAATTTGAGATTACAGGTGGTAGCATACATTTTACTAAGACAAGGACCGTTTCAGAATTACTTTCCAGATTTAAATTTAAGAAGTATAATGTTGGATGTCACAAATTTTCTCTATTTGTCACAGACAATCTATCCAGATCTTTTAAATTACGCGCAATATTTAAGTGCCCTTTACCCAGATTTTGAAACTAGGTTTGAGAATGCTATTTTTTTATAATAATACCACGGTAGACAATGAATTAACATAGCCACATTGAAAAAAAGTGTCCCATTACATTAGGAACTGATCAGTATAGAGCAGCGTTTCTCAAACTGTGGGGTGCGCCCCCTCAGGGGGGCGTGATAACCCAACAAGGGGAGCACGAACGTATCAAACAGTCGTAAATAAAATTTTATTTAAAATATTAATTTGCTGAAAGGAAGCAAAACAAAATACATTCTGACATAATAAATAATAAATACGCACATTTACATATATATAATAAACATATAAAAATGTATCGATACTGCATACGGTATTTGATAATTATTTTAACAATACTAAGTTAAGAACAAGTTTAATAGTTACCAGTGACCCAGTGGGCTTTTCATATGTAAAATTATATAAAAGAATTAACACTTATCTTGATAATTTGTTCTGTTTGTAATTAAATTCATATTGTAGATTTATGTCAAAGTACATTATTATGGAATTAAATACATTGTTATTGTTTGGATGTGGGAGGGTGGTGCAAAGAAAATTATGACAGAATATTGGGTCGCAAGTATTGAAAGTTTGAGAAGCATTGGTATAGGCACTAATGATATTAAAATAAAGTTTAGAAACGAAGGTCAGAAATTTTGGCTTTGAAAAGACATGCCTGTTATTTGTCGCGAATTATGGTATATCGTGTGAAAGTTTTTAATTGCTTTTCCTAGTGAGAGTGAGTTTCAGTGAGTTTGCCATCTCAAAAACAAAAAAATCAAAACAAAAAAAAAGACCGGGCACTCACGAACAAAGGAAATTTAGGGCTAAACCTGACTAAATATGAACATTATAACCTGATATTAAATATTGAAAATTTGTTATTGAAGCACCAGATTCATATTCCTCTCATTAAAAACATTTGCTTGTAATTCCATTATTTTATTTATATAACAGTTGTTTTATCTGTTAAATTAATTTATTTTAATTTTAACTTAATTCATTAACATGTGCTTCTTAAGTTTTAAACGCTATACTTCAATTCTGTTAGAAATTTAATTTTTTTTTAAAGTAAGTAGTAGTAACAGCTGTCAAAAAGATATTTAAGTTGGTAAATTTGCAAAAATTCAATCTTACGTAAGCAGGGATCTAGCCGAAACCGAAAAACATGCCAAGGGATCTATGAGAAAAAAATAAAGTTTGGGAACCTCTGGTATAAACCCTTAACTGCCGATTAAAAATTGCGCGATTGGTTACTCAGTGTCACCGTTTTACAAATAGACGTGTGTTTGCTGTGTATTGGAAACAGTGTCAGTTTAAACTCATTTCGGGTCCTGGGCGCAGAAAATCTACAGACACTGGCGGATCTAAATTTATAAGTCGAAAATCTGGTTTAAGTCCAGTTTATCTGCTGGATTGAGCTCCAGCCCCATGCGCCCAGTAGACGAACCAGGATTGATTTGAGGAGAAAGGTAATACACAAATAAGAAAAATTTTCTCTACAATAAGTAAATCCTTCGCAAACACTATGTGAAGGGCACTTTAAAGCATTCCAATATATTTGCTTCAGTTTTACAGATACAGCGAAAAAAAAAATTCGTATTTAGGAAAGTCGTATATATATGTCGGGTGTATTTAATGCACCTGTTGAGTGAGACGTATATACAACTCGGTGGCAATTAAAAAGTTAAATATCAAGATTTTTTTTTCTTTGATTTTAGGAAAAATATTCCTACAACAAAATGAAACATCTCTCTCTCCATGCATATCTTCTTTCGAAAGTTTATAATTTAATTTTCATGATTAAATGTTTATGAAGTAACATTAATTTTGCACGAATAAACAACTACTTGAATTTTAATCCCCATCATTAAGCATAACGTCATCTAAAAAGTAATAACATTTACTTTTTATGTTCTTTTTGCACGTTATGAGAACTCAACAATGTTGCTTAGAACACCCGTTGAAGACACTGAAATTTTATAAAACGCTGCATAATTCAGAAGATATGGTCGACAGCGCACACCTCTTTCGAGAGAATATTTAATGTCCGAAAAATGTCTTTTCAGCACTAGTAAGGTTGTAGCTTATTTAGAATTTAAAATGTTACTATTTATTTATTCATATACTTCGTGGCACCACGGAAGAAAAATTCATAAGACCAAAAAGTTTATCTAGTTTAATCATATATCTTATATGACACGTATGATCCAGTAATCGTGATTTATCTGGTCTAAATCACGGTTTTAAATTCATATGTGTCACTTAAGACTGATAAAATGTCGTCTTTTATATAATGTATCACATTTGTTTGTTTTTTTATGATGTTACGAATATATTTTGAGATAAGAATTTAAACACAGAAATCACAGATGTATATTTTTTTTTTAAAAAAAAATGAACTGAGGCTCATAGAATGGCTCTTCGGATCTTAAATATTTCTATACTCATTAAACACCATCGCCTACCAACTTCGTTGGTTAATTTTAAAATGTTGCTCTTAAGTTGTTTATACCTAAATACCTAAATGTTAACCCTTTCACGACGGGTGTTTATATGTGCACCAGTCTGAAAACCTTTATCTGGTGGCAGGTTGTTGAATGCACACTTTTGTAGGGACGGACAAACCTGTAGAATCAGTACGCGATTTACAAGTGCATGATCGGGCTGAGGGTGACATTTGTGGAGGATGCATATAAAACACACCGTCTTTACAATATTTTCCATTGATCAGTACGTCGTCGAGAAAAGGTAAATTTTAATAATACATTCATAAATATTTTTACAGCCCTTCTTTATAGATTTAAAAAAGACAAGACTTGAATTTCTAAAATGGAAGTATATTTATTTTCCATTTTTTTCTATTTCTATCTTATTCTTATGATAATATTCTTTCGGATTTAATTTCCACAAAATTTGTTCAAAGTGAAACTTTACTTTAAAAAAGAAACATGATTGCCAAATTTCAAGTCAGTAGGTCTAATAGTTCCGGAGATCTCGTGATGAGTGACTGAGTCACCTTTCTCCATAATATACACGTATATCTAAATTAATACATTGCACGCACATTGAATAACAGGATATACCTCCTAAAAGTATAATTTGACTATTGATATTAAAAATTATGTATTGATAATGAGTAAAAATTAAAATATTCGTAATAGTATAGATTTCTAACAGGATTTGTATAAAGTATTTCTTCCTCCATCCTAAAAATAAAATTTCTAAGAAAGGAAGAAATACCTAATACCTTATCTGTCATGTGCATCACATTTGACACATATTTCTAATTAAATAACCATTTGCAATAATGTACTTATTTTTTGAGTGGGCTTACTTATTTTTACATTATTATGTGAATATTATTTTATTAATTAATACAACTATCTTATAAAATTATCAATTAATGAAACACAATGGGCTAGATTCACGTGAATTCATAGTCTTATGATAACTGAAATCGTCTCCAACCAATCGGTTCATAAATTCATATGACGTTATTGTCACGTGATAAATTCAGACACGTGCTTCCAGCCAATGAGTTCATGTGCTCCGCTATTGCCAACTTTTGCTCTTTGCAGAAACTTTCTTTTATAATAATATATTTGCTAATGCTAACTATATTAAAACAAATAGGTAAGCAAAATGCACTTAATTTAAAAATAAACTTTTTTTTTTTTTTGAAAAATATTTTGAAGATTCTTAATGTTTCAACATTTTTACCCAATTATCAAATATGAAACTGCACTTTAATTTCAGAAATAGAGAAAATACGAATCTTGTGTCTGTTTTGAGTTCATGGTAGAGCACGTAGTTGCATTTATTACGTAATCGTCAAAAATTTAACCCATACCAGAAAAAAAACTGTAATTGAAACTCATTAGAACTTTTAAGGTATCCGACTGCTTGCGACAACTTTTTTGAAAAAATTAAGTTATGGAAATTTTTTTGTGATTTTTAAGGAAAAAATCGTAAAATTTAAAACAAAAACAAAAAATTTATTATTATTTAAAAGGGGAAAGAACTGGTGAAAATGTACAAAAAATTACATAAACGGGGCCCGCTCTGTACAAACATTTTTTGAGCAAATTCTCATTTTTTTAACTTTAATGCGTTACTTTGTTATTCATGTTTGAAATGATCTTCGGAATAATGAATGTTTCAATTTTTACAAAAACTAGAGCACTCTATCTTAGTGACTATGTGAAATTGCTTAAAAATACAGTGACTATATTCACATAAAGGATTGTAAATTTTGAAATAAAACAGTGATTGTTAAATCTGAAGGTCAAAACACTTCTACTTTTACACAAAACATTCACAAAAAATTTGAGCAAATTATTGTCCAAACTTTTTCAGTAATCACTGTCCCCGTTTGAGCTTTTCGAAAAAAAACACATTTCGAGTAAAACGCATTTTTAAAGTTTGACACCTTGTGTAAAGTTATAACATCTTTTCCTAAAACACTTGTAGTTTTTGTTCTAGTGAATTGAAAATAAAAAAACTTGGTATTTTTATTAAGCTAATAAGATGACCTATAAAATAAAGTCATAAAAGAAATTTGTCAATTTTTGAAAAAAATCTTGATTTTAGGGTAGTCGGATACCTTAAATAGTTATATTCTTTATAATAGAAATTTATGATACTTTAATTACAAACCTTTTTTAACCTATACAATAACTGAAATATTTCCAGCTTACTAGAAGCATTTTTTTCGCAAGTAAATTCGTTGAAAAAAATCCATGTCTACCATTTTCAACTAAATAATACAGGACTTCGGAAAAGGGACCGAATTTCTTATTGAAAGCTGCACTTTCAAGACTAGAAGCTTTATTATCTGGAAATGAGCCAACCGTTATCTTCATGATTACGTCACTATCATAATTTCCCTATCTATATTCTATTCGATATCATTTGCAATGACATCTGAATATTTCTTGCATTAATGAACATGGGAGCTAGTTTCTGAGATTTATATGCATAGAAGCCCTCAGATAACCCGTGTTATTCAAAGCTAACGCAATCTAACATTGCTACTTATATTCATTATGAGAGTGTATTCAAGGGGCATATAACTCAACTACAAAGCGAATGATAGTCCTAAGTGGCAGGTAAGTGGTTTATGTGAACTGGGAATTTGGACTACGTAGTTAATCGAGAAGTTCGCCATTGTTGAAGAATAAGAATGCCTTTTTAGTGACAGGAAAACTTAATTCAATAAAGAATTTGTTGAATATTCTTCTTTAATAACAGAAACTCTTTTAGTGTCACAGGAATTCCCTTTGGTTGAATCTTAATGATCTTTAATGGGTTTATTAAGTAAATACATGACATATTTATTATGTCATTTTCATACCAGCATGTGTGTTTTGATAATGAATGAAAAAATCATATTTTTTAATTGAATAAAAAAATTAATTTATATATACAGTTGTAAACCTGTTTTTGTGCGGTATATAGGAACCGCATAAAATAAACACACAAAAAACATTCACAAATTTCATAAATTCTTACATAAAACAAACTAATTCGTGGAAATACTACAGAATTTTTTTTATGCAGTGGATAGGGACAGCATAAAAGTCGCATTTATAAAATATGCCAATTATTTACGAAATTTATGCAAGGGTACTTCCATAACAAATAAATAATTAAGTATTACACATGGAAACATTTTAAAAAACATATAGTTTCTCATTGTATAGGCGGATAAGTTTTTAAACTGCACATACATAAATCATTGCTAGTCATCGTAATTCAAAGCCCTGTAATGAATTAGTTCAAAGTCGCTTTCGTCCCTTGAAGGTACAATTTCAATTGATTTATTTTTTGGCAACATAAAGTAAGAGGTAAGTTTTTGTAACGAAGTTCGGGTGGTCACACACAGTTGCTTGTAAATGTCACGATAACCAGATATACATGATTGAAGCCCTTTTATGGAATTTTATACTCCTTTCTTAATTGGTATCTATTTTAAGAAAACGCTTTTCCACTTTGTTGGAAATCTGGATCCCTGCATATTTTTATCTACTCTAAAAGAATCCGGTTCTTCTTGTCCGTCTTCATAATCTATCAAATTATTCGTAATGTTACTGCTATTGAAAGTTTCGTCTTCAATCAAGCGCGAGCTGCTGGAGCGTTGAGAGAAAGCAACTGAATGCGCATTGTCGGGATACTGTTTATAACAAATGAACAGAGCGTCTTGAAGTATCTACATTTTAGTGGCGTAAAATACACCCCGCTTCACGGGGAGGGGTTGGGGCAGGACTCTAGGGGCCCAAGGCCTGACTTACGCTAAATACGTATTTACCCAATTTATAAAATATTAAAAGCGAAACCTGACTTTCAGGGGGAGGGGGGTCCTAATATTTTCCGTTACGCCACTGGTAACTTGATAGAAAACATTACAGTGTCACTAAAGCCATTGAAATTCATACACCGCATAAAAAAAAAGATAGCACATAAAAAATCGTACAAAAACAGGTTCTACTGTATTACTTTTCGGCATATAGTACCCATTTTCAACACAGAAAATAAGATCAAAATTTATGGGTGCGTCTTATACGTCGGATAGCAAAGGCAAACGCTTTAAAATAAAGAAATGTGATTATAAAAAATAGATTTTTACACATATATAATACTGTGCGCTTAAAATAAATGTCATACAGTATAAAATTCATACTCTGAAATATCTTATAAAATTTGTTTTCCTCTCCTTCTTTTTCCTTGTGCATTTGAGATGTACGAGTAGTTTTAGATGCATACCATTGGCTCAAAAGTCTGAGAAAATACTTTGGATAAATGACTTTAAAAAATAAGGAGATTGTATACGTACATTTGAGGGGATTTTTTTGTAAAAGAAAAGGTGAACGTTGTGCTGTGAATGTGCCTAAAACTTTTTTAAAATGTTGTTTAAAAGTATAGGTGCGCATTAAATGTCGGTGTGTGTAATACGCAGAAATATACGGTATTAGTGTGTATTATTTAAAAATACTTTAAAATGTAATAAGATTTTCCAGACAAAAATTTCTAAAGGTTATGCATACAAATAACACACACATAATATTGCTTAATTGCTTATTGTATTGTTTTATGTAGTACTAATTTCAGAATAACATTTCCAACAAAAATGTCTCAAAAAATATCTTATAATAAAAACAAATTAAACACAAATTTTGTTATTTATTATAGCTCATCGTAAGCACATGTTAATAAGCCTTTTTCAAATTTTAATAAATGTATTACAAAGAATATTTAAACTAATTCCGAAAATTAGGAGAAAATATTATCGAATAAAATATATATGGTATAAAGTTATAAGCAAATATAAAGCGCTGTATATTTACAAATTTCGAAAGTATATTTTCCTCACGGGCGTATAAATGTGGATATATCCTAACAAATTCTAAGAAAGACATTTCCCTAGAGATTAGGATTCCCAGGCTTTTAGCTCACAGGCAAAGATATTCCTATTTATAACGTAAGAAGTATAGGTATAAAAAGGCTTATTTCATGGTAGATCTCGCAACATAGTTTTATTTGATGCTAAATATAGTTACCTTTCCTCTCACTTTTAGTAAAGAGTAAGTTTTTTCCAACATTCATGAAATATTATATATTTTATGATTTATTGCTTACTATTTTACTCTAAGGTTAATTCTACTTACTTCCTTGAACAACATGATACTGATTATCTGAGGCTTATAAAGAAAGACACTTAAAGTATGTTTAATACAGTGAAAATTATTTAACACAAAACTGAGAAGACTGAAATATTTTTTTCGTGTTGAAAGAACATCGTGTTAAGGTATCCGACTACGTTAGGAAACGTGATTTTGCAAAAGCGTACAAATGAATAGTTTTTTAATATTTAGTGTCACTTAGATTAGAATACACGCATAAAATGGTGTTACGAATACAATGATTATAAAAAGAAAATTTAAATGCGATATTTTGGAAAAAATTAACATAGAATTATTTATTTTCAAAAAATATTCTCCTTTTATGAAAATTGCTTCTATTATAATAATAGTTTGCCCATATATAGCTCAGAAGTCTATAAAGAGCCTGAAATAGGATGTCTGGAATACATAACTTGGGAGTGAATTTATTGATATTTTAATACATCAAAATGAACACATTTTAGGAAAACAACACCGATTATAATTTCAATTGGTAGTAACTCTGAAAAAAATGTGAATTTTTCAATAATCCTAGTTCAGGCCCTCTGGAGCAGTCTTAGCTATCAAAAGGCAAAATATTATTATTATAGAAGCATTTTTCATACAGGGAGAATATTTTGAAAATAATTAATTCTATGTTCATTTTTTGCCAATCGCATTGAAATAATTTTTTATTATAATAATATTCTAAATTAATTTTATACATGTATCCTTATCTAAGTGACTCTGAATATTAAAACAATATGCGTTTATAGGCGTTTGAAAAATCATGTTTCCGAACGTAGTCAGATACCTTAAAGGATAATGAAAAAAAAAACATATATTCAACTAAATTAAGTTTATTAAAGTAAATTATATATAAATATCCGTTACTTCGTTCAAACATTTCCGTAATTTGCTCCTTTTCTTTCTAATTATTGTTAATGCAGTAGAGTTAGAAATACCAAAATCTCAATAGATTTTAGTTTTCCTCTTCCGTTTTTGACCAATAGACTTAAGAAGCTCCATCTTCACTTTAAGCGAAATAACAGTTTGCTTTCCCGCTGATGTCTTTGTTATTGCACTCGCAAAAAAAAGAATGCTCTAAAATAGAAAAAAACACAAACACACACATTTTTTTACGCATGCTGCTATGTACTCGTCACCGAATTTCAAAGCCAACTGATTATTGATGAGATGTTTGTGTGTGACTTTTGTAGTGATAGAAGGTGTAAGAAGCTTAGATAAACAAAATTGGCTCACGTCACTGACTATATATATTCCGAAGGTATTTCAATCCCAAGTTAGCCTTCTTTCTACGAAACATGTGAAACTATCTCTGTTTCATTTTACACTCTTCTTAAATCTAGCCTGTACGGCATGTGTTTTTCGTATATTGTTCATTCCGAAAAGGGAATATTTTCGTGTTAAACGATTTTCATTTTATGTTAAAAGAAAAAAATTCACGTAAATACGTTGTAGTTTGTTGGGACCGTTTTATTTTTTCGTGTGAACCGATACTTCGTCTTAAACGTTTTCACGTCAAACGTATTTCAATATATCTAAACACGTTGAAATTACCAAATTCCGTCAAACGAGATATTTTTCGTTTTTTATTTTATTAAATAGAGCTATCTTTTGGCTTTACAAAGCATATTTTGCTTTGTTTCTATGCTACCTAGAGGCCAAGTAGCAATCAATTTTATAAAAATAGAGAAACCGGAAGTGGGTATTTAATCTACCAGAAGTGAGCATTTAAATTGTTCAAAATCTGCCATGGATAGTCTGATAACACAAAATACTATAAATGGGTTGCTATAAAACTTTTAAAATCATATATGGTCAAACCTCTATATAACGAAACACTATATTGCGAATTTTTCTATATAGCAAACTTTTTCCTAGAACCTTGAACATTTCTCGATTTTCTTAGTAAAATAACCTCTCTATAGCGAAATGATTTTCTATATAACGAACTTTTTCTCCTATGATTCAATTTTTGTTCTACTTTTTTAAAAATTATTCCTGAAAAAAATTTCAAGTTATTATCTCTTTAACACATTTTATGGTGGTCATAAATTTTTAACTAGTATTATTAGATCCTAACTCACCGAGAGCCATAGAGTTCTGGACGTTTTATCGAAGAAGTGCAACCTTTAACCCCCTTTTCCCAGTTTAGGAGAATCATCTTCGATGTCCTCTTTCACCCTCAGTGGAGTACTCCCATGTATCCGTGTTCTTACTATAAAATAATGTATGTTTAATATTATATACACACACTCTTGTATGCTTTAAATTATAAAATTCCTTAAAATTACTTAATTTTAGTATAAAACTATTTTCTTAATATTGAAAATACAGTGAACTCTTTATGTTTTCCTTGAAGTTTTTCTTACTTTTTTAATGGGTAAGGTATATAAAATAAACACATATCAATTTAAAAAAGGTGTGAATAATTACTTTTTTTAGTATATAGTGTTTATGAATTTAAAATTTGTTATATGTGGTTTATATAAAGTATATATTAAAAAGTGAACCTGTATATAACGAAATTTTTTCCGGTATTTAGCGACTTCGTTATATAGAAGTTTTCGACTGTATTTACAATTTTTCTAGAGAATGAACTATAAAATATTTCTTATTGTATGAATATTTTTTGAGCTGCGACTCGTTATTTTAATAATCATCTCATAAAGAATGTCGCGTTTCTTATAATATTTACTCGATCAGCTCTAAATTTTTAAAATTTGAATAAGGCATTACAATTTTAGTACATTTATTTTTAGATAAAAGCATCTAATTTCATTTATTTATACTTTTATTAATATAAGTTTACCACTTTTTTCTCTAATTGCCTTGAATTGTTTCAAAAATAATGCTAAAAATTTAAGATAATTTTTTTTAAAAGTATTGTTATTTTTTAAAGTTTTGATATTGATTCCTAAAAGTAATTTCTAACGTTTTAATTTGCTTTTTTTAAAAAAAAATACTCCAAACGCGTTCGGATACCTGAAATATAAAAATTCCAAAAGTTTTAAGTAGTAAATGTGTAAATATAACTAAAGTATATGCGTTGATCACTTATATTTGTAAAATATAAGTAATCACAACATTGCAAAAATTGTTTTATCTGTCATTATTTTGATTTATATGGAAAAATGGAATGATTTTTTTGCAAAAGAGAAAACATCAATGATTAAATTTATGTTTTAAGTATATAATTATTTTACTATGCAAATTTATTTTGAAAAAAAAAATGGAGAGAAAAAGAAAAATTTGTTAAACAAATTTCAAATTTTATTACTTGTAAAACGTGAGCTTGATTAAAAATATTTAAATATTCTAATTTTTGTCCATTAAGTTTGTAGCTCAAACATCATTCATAGGAAAGTTTAAGTAATATTAAACAGTTTAAATAATTAGACATCCCGATATATTTTAAGGATTTTATCCTAAGTATTTGAAGAAAATATGCAGCATGTAATGTTTAAAACTTTATAAATGTTGCAAATGTTCTATTTGTTACCCGCATGATTCGCTGTGTATTTCATCATGTTATATGACTATATACTATTTTAAAGTTATTGGTATTTAAGTTCTAGAGCATTTAGGTATCCAAACACGTTCGGAAAGTGTTTAGGAAAATAGCATACTAGAACATTATAAATGCTTTTTTAGAAATCCATAACAATAAATACTAATACTTAACAAACGTTAAATTAAAAAAAAAAAATCTGAATTTTACAAAAGTTACAATTATAAATGAACTTTTAGCAATATTTTTGAAAAACTTCAAAGAAATTTGGGAAAAAAGCAATAAACTTATATCAGTACAAAACTAGAATCAATTAGGGGCATTTATCTTGAGAATGGACTAAAAATTTTATGTTTTATTAAAGTTTTAAAAAGTTAAAGATGATCGAGTAAATATAATTAAAAAAAATGTGACATTCCTTAAGATACCATTATTTAAACAACCAGGGCATAATTAAATGAAAAAATCCATACAATAAGAAATACTTTAGTACATTCTCTAGAAAATAATGTAAATATCTGTTTCATAATATTTTGAGTTATCAAACTCGTCATGATAGATTTTGTACAGTTAAATGTCCATTTTTCGTAGATCAAAGACCCATTTCCAGTTTTTCTAAAATTGATTGTAACTTGTCCTCTAGGTAACCTACAAGTTAAAACAAAATATGTTTTGTTTAGCCAAAAAATACTTTTATTCAATAAAATAATATATATATATATCTGTGTTTGAACTGAATTTGGTCATTTCAACGAGATCGGAAACCTTAAGCTACCTAATATAGTTAAAAGCCTTCTTACAGCCCTCGTCTTTTGATTTAAAGATGACAGGACTTCAATTTCTAAAACGTAATTATAATTATACTTTACAACTTCTACATCCATGTTAGATTTGATTTCAGCAAATCAATTCTTAAAAGATTTCTACGCAATAAAAGAAACATGCCTACCAAGTTCCAAGTCTGTACGCTTGTTAATTAAAACATTTGAACTTTTTATGTATAACGTCTTCGTAACCACCCGCAGTACCCTTGAGTGGCAATTTCCTCAAATCAGGTTATTAGTAAATCTATTCAACAAAAGAAAATGTTTATCAAATTTTAAATCTATATTTTTAATCATTAAAATACTGATTTTTTTCCATCTACAGCGAGCTTTTCTGTAAAGGCTTTCTGTAGAAAACATTCTTAAATTCACAACAAAATAGGCTCAGCAAATTGCAAGTGTGTAGGTCTATAATAGTTCCAAGACGACTGAAACGCTCCCCTTAACATCCCCTCCCCCATGGGAATCGATTTTTGTAAAACTATTCCTAAAAACAACAACAACATTTGACGAATTTGTCTACATAATACCCATAGCTTTGCTGATCTTGGGATAAGTGAATGAGTCAAGTGTCAAGTTTCTCTTATATATATATATATATATTTGCTTATTATATAAAAACAAATTTTGAAATCAGGTTGATATTTATAATAGTTTTGTTCATAATATATAATATAATATATTGGTATTTGTTCTTATGTAAATGTTAAATCTACGAATTTCTTTTAAAATAAAGCAAATTTTACATTTATTTCTTATAAAAAAAATAAAAATCTATGTTAATACCGTTAAGAAAAGAATAAATTGAATGAGCTTTCAGAATGTATTTCATCTACTTTATGACCGTACTGATGTTCATTCATTAAAATAACAACATAAAAATACCAAGAACATTTGTTAGAAGATATGAATCGTAATAAAAAGTAAGAATGATGCTTTCCATTATGATCCCAGTGAGAGTTAATGCATTTTCCATTTTCTTTTCTATTACGCTTGCCTTTAATAAAGAATGAGATTTATTGACTCAGCACTGATTCTTTATTCATGATTTATCTTGTCTTTGGATTACGATAGCATATTCTTTGTTAAGAACTTTTCGTTAATGTTTGAAAATTAACATTACGCAGGCAGGCAGTCGACTTTTCATTTATTTAGATGAAAATGTGATGAGATAAGATATTTTATTAATAAGAATAATATTGTTATTGAAATAAAAGTGAATATTTTTAATTTACTTTTGTTGGGTATTTATGGACTTTTGATGATCTTTTTCTAAATTTTTAATTTGTGTTTTTAATGTAGAAGTTATAGAGAAATACTTATCTAAGCTTAAAATATGAGGCGTGTTCGGAAGTTAAGTACCGTTTCGTTCTACAACAACCACAGTGGTAGAATCGGAGTTCAACACTTGAGCACACGTATTTCTGGTTGATTGTCATTTCAGTGAACCCCATTATAGGTGGATTGTGTTTTTATTAGAAATGTTAATGAGTATCCAAAATGTTTAAGGTATCCGACTACGTTCGGAACCGTGATTTTGCAGAAGCATATAAAAGCATATAAATTAAATATAAGCATATAATATATATTTATGATATTTAGTGTCACTTAGATTAGAAAATGTATATAAAATTGTTTTAAGAATAGTATTACAATAACAAATTATTTAAGTACAATATTTTGACAAAAAATAAACATAGAATGACCCATTTTCAAAATATTCTCCTTTTGTGAAAAATGCTTCTATTATAATAATATTTTGCCTGTTTATAGCTCAGACCTCTGTACAGATTCTCAACTAGAATTTTGGAAATATGTAATTTAGAAGTAGGTTTATCCATGTTTTACGACAATAGAGGGGGGATATTTTAAGAAAGAAATACCGATAAATATTTCAATGGGTTGTAACTCTGAAAATAATGTGAATATTTCAAAAATCATAGTTGAGCCTCTGTACAGAGGTGTGAGCTATATACAGGCGAAATATTATTATAATAGAATCATTTTTCAGAAAAGGAGAACATTTTGAAAAAAAGTTATTCTAAGTTAATTTTTTTCTGAAATATTATATTTAAATAATTTTCTTTTGTCAAAATGTCCTTAAAACAACTTTATACATGTATTCTAATCTAAGTGATACTAAATATCATGAAAATTATCCATTTATGTGTTTTTGTAAAATCACGGTTCAGAACGTAGGCTGATACCTTAAGATGAATGCCAATACCGACGACTGGAGTGCGTTCTGAAACCCGTTTCTTGAACGCAGGGAATATTAAACCAGTTGAAATTCATTGTAATCTTGTAGATGTATATCTTAATAATGTAATGAGTGATGAAATAGAGAGAAAGTGGTTTTAACAATTCATTGAAGGGGTCACCAATTCTCATGACGAAGCAATGATCAGGCTGGTTGTCAATGATGATTTGGTTGAAAAATTGAATGAGAAAATTGGAGAAAAGAACCAGTTCACAACGATTGCTTTGTGAAGAAATTTACATGGAGAGCTTTTCAGCAGGTAGATATCTTCAGTGGTGGCATATTTCTTTCAAGAGGGTATAGACAAGTTGGTTTCCCGAACTGAAAAATATCAGGGCAATGGTGGTAACTATGTAGGAAAATAGTTTCTAAATATAAAAAAAAATAAAAAATAAAATATATAATATTTTATATATAAAATATATATATAAAATATATAATTAATTACCTTTTATAAAATATTTTTACATTCACCGACTAGTAAAAGCTTAGAGATAAGCAAAAAATTCGAATTTGGTTTGTTTAATATGTTATCAGGATAATAAAGACAATCTCATAAGCTATAATATTAACCCGGAAACGGTCATGCGCTGTGCACAGTGTCTCCCGAAGATTGCGAAATCTTTAATTCTGGAAAAATTGCTTTTTTTTTTGTTACCTATGGCCTTATCAATATCCTCCAACATGATAGTCTTCATGGTAGCTAATATGTATTATTCACATATTCTCTTTTTTCTAGAATGACGAACGTTTTTTACAATCTTAAGGTACTTGGGGGCACTGAGTTCCCCCATAATCACTTTTGTTTCAACATATTTTCTTTGAACAGGCTACATTTTTGCCCTGTGAACGACTTAGTGGCTTTGATAGCAGTGTTGTATGACTCATTAAACGAACAGAATATTAAAAGAAAGAAAATAAATGAACGTCTGCAGTTTCTATTGGATGAGGTTGAAACAAATTAAGCAAGGGATAAACTTAATGAAATAATGGATATTAATCAGGATCGTGAAAGAAAATTTCAGAAAAGAGAGTTAAAAAAAATTCAAATGCTACCTAAAAAGTACTATGAATAAGGATATAATTTCAAAAGTGTACCACAAGACACATTGTACCATGTTAAAAAGGCATGACCAAGAAAAGGTTCAACATGCTATTTGCCAATTATCAAAGAATGATAATACTACAATAAGTTGGACAAAATATGAGAGTTTTGTCCGCTAATATCATTCCTGTATTGTTAGTGAAAAGTGTTTATGATTTGCGTCCTTTATTAAAGTAACACCTGTTTAAAACATTTTAGTTCAATATAATCAGATTTTTTCTCAAAGCATCAAAGAAAAATTAAAAAGTCCTTAAAAAAACAGGTAACTATACTTTTTCTTAATTAATTGTTACAGTTATTACGATTTTTATCATGTACAATATAATAATAATAATAAAAAAAGGATTGGAGTGACTCGTGTGTCACCAAAAACGGTAATATCGACTGCACGTTTTCTTCCGGGTTAAAACTTTTCTATTAAAAATATTGAATTTTAAAAGAAAACATATAATAAAACAGATTCTAGTAAAGGAAAACAAACATTTTCTTAAAAGTTTGAATAATGTGATACTCCATTTTCTTAAAATTAATTTAAGACTTAGTTTTCGAAAATAAATGTGAAGTGTTAGAAATTCTTGCAGTCTCTTGATAGTAATGTTTTGATAAAAATTTATTTTATTTACATTTGTTTTCCTTAAACAATTCAATAAACCAGTTATAAAATTTTAAATGCATTTTCAAATATTGATAACATATTCAATAAGCAACAACTCCAATCGGAATCTAACTTTTTATAGTATTTAAATTTTCAGAAATTTCTATGAATACTTTAACTTTCTTGTTTTTGAAAGCAAAGGGATTTTTTGTGGACTATTTCATTCATTACTATAACTGGAATAACAATTTCCTGATCAATTATCTTTGCCTCAAGGGAAAATAAATTGTTCGTATTTCAGAAAATACAGATTCTAAAATGTGTTCGATATTTCAAAAACTATTAGTTTCCTCAAAAAAATAAAAATATAAATAAAACAATAAAAATGAAATTAGTAAATTTAGTTAATGCAAATATGAGAGGCACTTGGATGAAAAAGAAATACTTTTTTTTTTAAACTAAGATGTTAAAATTATTCTGAGTATTCAAAAAAACCTTTTTAAATACCCAATAATTCTTATTGTCATTTTTGAAAAAAAACTGTCGTCGAGAAAACTACCTTAAAATAATTTGAAATTTTTTTCATAGATAATTATAAATACTATAGTAATACTCCAAGAATAAACTTGATCATCAAAATTGTGTTACATATATCATAGAAATTAAGGTATATCTGTGTAAATTTGAAAAATAAAAATTGCATGGTACATTCAGGGAGTAAAATAATTAATATGAGTCTTGCAACTTAAATGTTCTCCAATTTAGCAATTTTCATAAGGAAGTTGAAATAATTATTTAAGATTTTTTTACCTTGCTTGATGTTTTAAATCAGTGGTATTGCAATTGTGTGTGTGAAATGTTTACTTCAAAAAACATCAATTTAATGTTATTCAAAAGGCAGCTTGTCTTAAAATAATATTATTTTTTTTTCAATTGCTTGATTGTCTTTGGAAAGGTTTTATTAAATATTTCATGAAACTCATTGTTAATGCCCAAAGAGTTTTAATTCTATTATATGAATTATAAAGATACTTAATTTTTATAAAGCTTGCGAAATTAATGTATTAAAAGTGTAAGTATGTTATAAGTTTTTAAATTAATTAATAATGGATCCCTTCTTTTTTAAAATGAAATATGTTTGTGTATGTGCAGTATGTAGTAAAGACACGCAATTTATATTTTAAAAACAACCAAGAAAATTAATATTTCAAGAAAAAGTGAATAATTCTAAATTAGAAGGAATTATTTACCAAAGGTATTTTAAAATAACCGTAGCCAAGTGGCTGAGTGGTAGCGAATCGAGCTTCCACGCCACAGGTCCGGGGTTCAGATTCCGGTCTAGGCAAGAGTGACTCAGCCTTTCATCCCTGCAGTGTGTTGATAAATGAGCACCAAGCTTGCTTGAGAACTATACACTGGAGGTTTCGCATCAGACAGACTATCTGTCCGGAACATCTGTTTATGCACCTCTGGGGCAAGGTCACGAGTTGGGCTCAGAAGTCATTGTTTTTCACGGTCTGTTGCCTTTCTGAGTTTTGTTAAGTTTATTTTAAAATAACAGATTCGATTATTACTAATTAATTCGATTGTTATCAAATTATTCTATAGATCATGATTACTTTTCAATGTCAAATCTTATTTCAATGCAAATATCTAAATTCTGTCAATTGAAAATTTATAAAATAATGAAAGTATTCAATAAATTAAAAATTTGGTTAAAGCTTTCTTTGCGTCTATTATTTCAACCTTATTTTACGGTTTCAGTGTTAATATGAACTCAAACAAGCTTTAATTATTTTTAAAGATAAATGAAACAAGCAGATATTCCTCCATTTCAGTACAAAAAAGTGATGAGAAACCTCTTCTACAGAAAATATATTTTTTTAAAAACGCTGCATAATTTAAAAGACATATTCCGTGACACACATGTCATTGTTACAAAAATTTAATACTTCAGAAAACCTCAAGTTTTTCCGTTTTACTCACAAAAAAGGTGTACGGGAATTCATAATGTTTATTTATTCATTCACAGCCGGAGTTAAACCGCTTAACCATACACTTTACGCTTTCTAAATCATGGGTACGACAACATGTGTTATATGTCACAAAATGGATTTTATCCTCGCCTTTATTTCCAGGTATTTATCATTTATAATGTTAACAAAATATTACGAGAATATTTTTTTAAATCTTGTAAGCCATTTTATACGAAGTAACCTTAACAAAAATAATGAAATTAGTTTTTTTAGGAAATACTACGTTGGGGATAAGTCTAGAATTGTTTCAGAAAACAGAGTTTTTCATCGTGGAGTTATAGTAACGAAATCGTAACTAAAGATAGTAAAAAAAATATCCATACCTGTTATTGAAATATTACGGGAAAGATGTACTCGAAAACATTGTGTCTCAATACTCGAAAAAAGTCAAATATAATTGCTGTACCTAATAGAATTTACGAAGACACAAACACACGTATACACAGGAAATTTCCTACTAGACCTACAAGTGGACTATTACAGGACGTGTAATAAGGGAAATATAGATACGACTCATAATTACCGTAAACTCCGGCGCATAATGCGTACCTATACTTCCAAGCTGATTTTTTTTTAATTTTTAGGTATATTCGCCGTATAAGAGCACCCCTTTTTTAACGAAGAAATCTCACACATTAGATTACATTGCCTTTCTGTTTTGGTCATTCATTCGAGGTAGAATTCCAGACTTTTGAAAAAATAGTATACTTCTAGAACTGCAACTCTTATAGCTCATAAGGCAAGTCGTTTCTTTAAAAAAAAAACAATATTTCGACACATATAGAAGCAATTTTTTTTTATGCTCATCTCTTTTGTTATTTTTAAAGCTATCGTTTTTATACTCGGCGTATAACAAGCACTCTTAAGTTTCGATCTTATTTTTTGTGTTCAAAGTGCGCGTTATACGCTGGATTTTACGATACATAGAAATGCAGGGTCACGAATGTCAAAATTGCCAGCTTTAGTGCAAAGAAGCAGAGATAAATAACAGAAACAGCAACACATTAATGGGGCAGAAAACATTTTATTGGAAGGTCGTATTCTGACAAATGCTTCAAATTACTACCCAAATTTGTCTGGAAGGCCTGCCAGTGGCATTCCACGGAATTCCTTACATTCTTGAAGATTCCTGGTATGTCATGTACCCTCTCAACAGCTACATATATTCGAGAGATGAAATCCTCAACTGAAGGAACTGGTGTCTCGAAAACCAAATTCTTCATGTGACCAGAACAAGACTCACGTTACCTTCTGTTCACACTTGCAAAAGTCGTGAGGTGTGGAACACACCTTTTCTGGTAACGTTCCAGGTACAACCACCGAACGTAGTACCCATTGAAATCCGCAGATCCATACACGATAGTTAAGTATACCAGCTCTTCGTTTGAATATGAGTTAATCCTACTACCTCGAAATACGGATTACAAATGACGACTTCCGGCAGGATCTGTTTTCACTATCTATCACAAGACTACCCGGAGAAATCTTCCAAGATATAAGAAATTCCATACAGTACCGCTGTCATGCCTGTCAAATGACTTCTGGTGTAATTTCGAACACCTGTTGTAGCACAAACTGTCAATAAAATGTTTTTTGTCGTTTCACTATGTTGCTGTTTGTTTTCTTTTATCTTCATCTTTGCAGCATAGGTCACAACTTAGGCATTTGCGACCCTGCATTCATAAGTTATTTCGAGTCGTCTCTGTACCTCCTAGACGCTCTGCAGGTTTGTCGGTCTGGTTGCGAATCAACCTGTATATAAGACAAGAATTGATTTAAAAGTAGTAATAAATTACATACATATTTTATATGTATAAAATATTGCTTAGAAATTATGAAAATAACTTGTATTTATATACTAAATGTTTTATGCAAGAAAAGTTCAAATGCAGCACATGAGAAATTTGAAGGCAAATTTCAAATTTAAACTCATAAAATATTACATTTTAAATATACACAACATTTTATTGGAATAAAATATTAATTTATGGGAACACTCAAAAACGGGAAAGAAAGGAAAAAAGAAACATTAATCATTCATACGAAATTCCGACTTTATAAAAATAATTTTTTTTTGTTCTTGTTTCTTTATTTAATATTTGTGTCTGCAAGAAATTTTAAAATTGCTTAAATTGAATGTAGTTGTGTACGAGTTAAAAAAGGACGTTGGTAAGATAAAAATCATTGATCATGTCTATCGCATTAAATAATGTTTCTTATAAGCAAATTAAATTGAATTGAATCGGTATGAAGAAAACTTTAAGAAATCACTAATACATTTATTTTCCTTTTCCTGAAAAAAAAAAGAAAATATATGGATGTACTTTAAGTTAATTTAATTCAGTGCTATTTTTCTTTCAATAATTTATATTTATAATATTTGTTATTATTTCTTCAACAACTGTTTTTTTTATAAGCGGTGAAACACTGTTCCTCTATTTAAGTATAATAAATTGTCTTTGAAAATAAAGGAAAAAAAGCAAAATATAAAACACATATTAAAAAAATTAAGTAACAAATTTGATTATTTAAAATACGTTTAGGATACTCAAATAAAAAAAAACCTTATTTTTTTACTTCAAATATGATAATTTTTGTGGTATTTTAAGATTTGTTTTCTTTATTTTTTGTTAAATGAACGATAAAAAGTTAAAATTACAATGACATAAAACTTGTTAATAGCAAGATGGAAATATTGTGAAAATTTATAAAAAAATTACATAAATCTGGCTCTTTTGAAGAAGAAATTTATAAACAATGCTTAATTTTTTTCAGTATTCATATGTCGCTCTACTATTTATGCTTGAAATGAGCTAAAGAAATAACATGATATTTAAACTTTGACAAAAAAAAAAAAAAAAAAAAAAAAAAAAAATTTATCTTAATCATATGAAATAACTTTAAATTGTTATATTTATAGAAGTAGATGTAGACTGTAATTATACAGTTATTAAAAAAAAAGATTATCTCAAAATAATTTTATATCGCTTTAATCTACCAATGGTACTTGTAAGTACCACTCACTTTAAAATTGCATAAAATAACCGTTTTTACGAATACTCTGACAATATTTAGCAGAAACATTCTTTGAAATTTTCTCATTCATGATATTTGGCAGCATAGGTTTTATGCGTATTTTGGCAGGGAAGGTGAAAAGTTTTATAGCAGAAGTTGCGTTTTTAGCTGATATTTTGATCGGATTGCGAAGATTGTCAATTTTGTTCCGAAACTGTAGTTCATGTCAAAAGGTAAGTGTCTTATATTTTTTTTCTTTTTTGTATGTTAATTAAGACCTTAGAAAATGATTTGACCAATTATTTTAAGTGAATAGTGTCTAAAATTAATTTTACAGTTGAATAACTTTATGGTACGTATAAGCACGGAAAGCACACTTCGTGTTGGAGCAAGAATTTAGCTTTTTTTGTCGTCCGTGTAGTGTATTGTTGATTTTTGTTGCGTTGAAGCGTCATCACTATAGAGCAAAAGAGTTATGCCCTTTTTAGCATTTCTTTTTGCTTAACTTATTTATTTT
>BMAV01001063.1:344877-385088 GCA_019973955.1 Trichonephila inaurata madagascariensis
ATAAAATAACTGAATTATAAGCTTTAAGGGTAACATAAACATATCTATGTAAATAAAGTATAACCTCTAATAATCCTCCTCTCAATATCCTTTAACACGAAGAAATATTCCAGTCCCTTCAGAATCATATTAAACTATTTTCACTGTGAATCTGAATTTACACCAGCCCTATACTTCGTCTTCATATACACCTCAAGGCAACTTCACTTCACTTATCCGTTCGTTACTTTTGCGGACAAAAAATATAATATATGTGTTAATCGTATGGACAATGAGTATGAACACATATTTAAATATTTCACTAAATATTGATGAACTTTCTCTCGAGGGTGATAGTTGCTTTACTGTGCATCTAAAATATATGAATAAAGGAGAAATTAAAATTTTAATCCTAAATATGAGGTAAGATAAACTGAATTTAATGCATCACAAATAATTTGTAGGTAAGCCATTTTTGAAGGATTCAAGAAACCAATTATAGAAGTTTGGTTGTTATAAATGTACACATACGATACATATATTTATGTATTGCTGTCTTTCATATCAGCTGAAGACAATGAGCTTTGTATAAAACCAAAACCCGTAAAAGTTTCACGCACTGTATGTAACACGCGGAGGGCATGACAGACAAGAAAAAGAAAAAAAAGAAGCGAAGCTTCGTACAGAGGTATATTATTTGGAACTTGTATAGATGTGCATATTACACAGTTAGAGATTTTAGTTTTAAAAATTTTTTTTCATTTCCTAGTGATAACACAGTAAATTAAAGTGGATAATATTCCAAAATAGTAAATGAAAACAGATTTAAAAAGACACTCATTTCAAATCGAGACATTAACAAATGACATTTTAATACATGCTAAATCAAAGTAAAAGGTAAGATTCTAAGCACTGAACAAGGACATTTTTGGAAATGCCCCAGTCGGTCATGTGTGTTGTTCCTTCTTTTTTGATCCTTCTACCATGCAAAAGTTGCCTTTCATTAAGCCAAGCGAAAAAGGTCAAAGCATTTTCAAATTAAAAAAAAAATATTTTCGATAAAGCATTGCTCTTAAAATTTTGAAAAATGAAGGGGTTTTTTTTGTGTATTTCTTGTAATTATTTAACCTATTAACGCTACAAATCTCAAATATACCGACATTTTTTTTTGCATTTGCATTTGCTTGTGGCCTATATTTTGCAGCTTGACACCAAATTTCAGATAAGTTTTTCAGATGTTTGAAGCTTTCTGAGCTTAGGTTTCTGTATCCGTTGCATTTTAAAGCTTTTTCCACACTTAAAACTAAATTAATTAAAAATATTTTTGAGAAAAACGAACTCTTTCAACGTAAAATGATTTTTAACTCTAATTTTATTACTAAAATCCTTTGTTTTTGATTTTATTCTGAGTTTTTTTTATTTCTCATAGTTACTTAAGTTGATTTCAAGGCTATTTTTTGTTTTAAAAAATAGTTTGATAGAATTGATGATAGAAACTTTATCATCAATTTCTTCCACTTGAGAAAATTCCATGGCCAAAATATTTTTAGGTTGCTATGATAAACAAGATTTCGAAAGGAAGGAATGCTACTGAAAATGTCAAATCTAAAACTACCTTCAGTTAATACTGCAATTAGGCTTCCGAATACAAGCATTCTAAATACAAGTTTTGCGGATAAAATGAAATATTTCCATTATGTACCAAACTCCATTATAGTAAAAACATAGTGTATTACTATACTATAATATTTTAATGTCGTGCAACAAATACTCAAGCTTGCTTAACTGCTGCAATTTAAAACTAAAAAAAAATAAAATTTTATGTACAAACCTGGCGATTTGTAGTGTAAGTTAGCAGTACTAATATTGTTTACATAAATGCTTGTGTTTCAAAACTTTTATGAAAATACTAAAATTCTGATATAAGAAACCAGTACCTACAACTCCATGCACATACCAAATACATCCTCTTTTATCAGTATTGAATAGTTTCCAAAACACGTAATGGTATTTTCGAAAAATTAAAGACATACAAGACCAAAAAAGAAAGAAATATTTATAGATAAACATAAGTTAATAAACAGAGTGCCAAGAGAAGACAGTATGCTGCGTTATTGGAAATCTTGCGGTGAACATTAATGATTAATATACCTAAAGAATGTGTCCTGGGGACTTTTAGAGAAACATTTTGTTCCGTAATATAAAAATTATTGATCGTAGATAGTTCTGTAAAGCTTCATGGGAAAATAAAAGTGAAGTGACGCTAAGGAAGAAAAGATTGATGATGCTATAATAGGAGCTCTTTATTGGTTAAAGTTTAACCGATTTACAAGAACTAATCTTCGGTCTTTAGCAATGGTCTTTTATAAATGACTCCATTCTTGTGTTTACTCTTTTATCTTATAAATTTCCAATACATAAAATTACTATTTTATCATGTAAATTGAATTTTAATAGGTGTAAAAAATATAATTGTTATTCATGTTTGCTTTAAATAAAGTAAAACTGAAAACCTGTTAGGGAATAAAAAAGTTAAACATGAATTTCAAAAAATAAGATTTAAAACCTCTGGATCGATATTACTGAATTTATAATTTGTGTATTACCATGCCAGCCTCTTTCTATTTTTTCTATTTTATTTGATTTAATTCACATGGGAAAGTTTGTACTTCAATCTCTAGCTATGTTTATTGCTAACTTTCGAGGCATATATTTAGGCGATTATTTTAAAGATTGAAATTAAATTTAGTTCTCTATTTTCTATGCAAAAGCTGTTAGCTTCAACAAACACTAAAGATGACGGAAACTAAGCAGGTGAGTCACTTTGTGTGTGTGCAATACATAATTCACAAAATGCAATTGTTCTTTGTAGTTTTTCAAAGAATAATTTTAGTTTCCAAATTACTATGATACCAAAAAATATTTCAATCTGCTTAAAAACTAACCCTTTACCGGCCAATAAAAATTTACACGATACGATCTCCAATACCAACATTTTTCTCATAGGTGAGCGTATGCGGTGCATTATGGGTAAAAAAAGACATAGATAATCAAATCATTCTCTGAATTAAGTAAATATTTCGCAAAGAGTGTCAAGTTTGTTGTATTGCATTCCAAAACCTTCAGAAAACTTTTTGATAACAGAGCAAAGAAAATACCGTATTTCAGAAAGACGTGCATATACGTCTGGAACAGTTAATGCTCTGACTAAACCAAAATTATATATACTTTGGTGGAACTTCAAGGGTTAAGCAGACTTTTTCAATAATATAATATACTTTTAAATTACGTCAATTATTGGTGAAAACAGGTGACAACTGCATTACAAGCAAAATCGAAAGGATTAACTGATAAACTCACCAATTAATCGTAAAGGAATAGCTTCCTATAGTTATTTATTAAAATTGTTGAAATTACATTAATCCAGATCGAAAACGCAAGAACTGTAATTCTATTTCGCCTTATAAATCTTGATATCATGTGAACACATCATATCAATAATTTAACACTTATTACTAGGGTACTGCATTTTGAAGCAAGAGACATTTGCGAGCATTATAAACATAGAACATTAAATTTCTAAGATGCTACATAATTCAACAAACGTGATATACGTTCTTTTTTTCTGTAGAATATTTAGGTCCCCAAAAAAAAGCTTATTTCTGCACGCATAGATAACATTTGTACATATGAAGAAAGTAAAAAAAAAGGCTTAAAATTTTTTTATTCATATTCCTCACGGAACCATCAAGCAAAAATTCACAAAAATGGAAGATTTATCGGGTCTGATTCACGGTTACCAGATTATATGCGTCATTTGAAATTTATAAAATTCTGTTCACGTTCTCATGCCGCCATATTTGTTCTACATGAATTTATCAAGAAATTTTACGATCTTTCATCCTAACTTATAAATCACTTTCTTGTAATCCTTGCAGAAAAAGAATAAGGAATTTCATGAATACGTGCAGAACATTGTTGACTACTTAAAGTAATTCAATTTAGTATTTGAATTTGTAAGGACAAGTAGTATATATATATATATATATATATAAAATATCCAAGTAAAAACTGCTTTATTTTCTATTTAGCGAAATTAAATTGAAAAATTTTAGTACACATGAAATGTATAGCGTATAAAAGTAAAGTGTTTATGTTGATCAGTGTTGTAACTCATATCAATCATATTTTTTTATCAATCTGAAAGATGCTGCATTATATGCAATAAGATCCAAAATTCCATGTTACAAAATTCATATAGCATTAAAATTAGTTAAAATAAATGTACAGTAAAACCTGGTGTATAACGCGCATTTTTAACACAAAAAATAAGACCGAAATTTATGGGTGCGCGTCCTGCGCCATGTATAAAAATAATAGCTTTAAAAATGAAAAAAAAAAGAGATGAACATATAAAATAATTAGGCTTCTACATAGATTGAAATACTTTTTTTTAAAAAGAAATGACATACCTAATGAACTTTAAAGATGTACATCTAAAAATATACTATATTTTTTTTTTAAAAAAAATCTGGGATAATACCTTGAAAAAATGACTTCGAAACATTTGAACATTGCACATCATAAAAAGGGGGAGGGTGGTAGTTATATACGGCGAATATACCTAGAAATTAAAAATTGTAGCTTGAGAGTATAGATGGACGTTGTTCGCTGGATTTTACTTGAATTCTATCTAAGTGGTTTAGAAATTAAAAATGAAAAAAAGGAAAAATAACTGTGGATCATTTATTTGCAGACCGAAAAAGAGACATAGCTCTCTTTATATAGGGGAATCAAACAATATGCAATACCAAAATTTTATTACTTTGAAGGCATCTAATAATAATTAATTCCCCACTTATTTTTTAATAACTACTTTATGCTAAAAAATTCTTAACAAATCTGCATTCCGAAATATTTCATCATGACTAAATTTATTTACATATTTTACATGTATTCTATGTAGGAACTTTTGGTCACGCGGCACACATCAATGGGGAAATCCAGTTAATGGACTGCCACATGGTACAACAATAGTCAACATGGTACTATCAACGTTATTGGCAGCACGTGTTATCCTTCCATGATGTTTTCCTTCATCATGCAACAAAAGGGTTAAGAATTAGTGGGTTTTATGGAAAATACTAAGTTTTCAGATGTAACGGATAACATGGAAAAAAATAACACGTACTATTAATAACGCTGACACCGTACCATTTTGAGTAGTGTGTGGCAAAAACTAGTCCACCTCACTGATGTACGCCTTGTGACTAAGGGTTTACATGTAGAGCACCTATAAAATATGTAAATAAATTTTCAACATTCTCCATTTTTTTTTTTTTTTTTTGCTGCATTCATCTTAGTTTTTTTACTGCATCATTCCGTTACCTTGGAAGGACTTATAAATAAACCTGTACTTATTAAAGATAAATAAAATTGATTGAAATGAAAGCGCCAATGTTATATATTCTTAGTATTCTGAAATGCGCAATTTTTAAGCGAGTTCTTTCCTTTCTCTTAAAGTTAAATAACAACAATTGTTATTTTAATTGTTTTTCTTTAAAATGAACATAAACTAAACTAAACGCAGTGGTGCTACAACACCTAGAGAGCTAATGCTTGTTGTGAACCTCTCAGTTTTCATGACTTTGAGCACTTAGGATGCATGAGCATGGTGGTCAGTTTGACGCGAAACACCAGTATTTAGTCCACACGCACGCTTGGCACTCATTTTTAGACCCACTAAAGGGATGAAAGGTTGAGTCGACCTTGTCAAGCCCGAGGTCTGCGCTCCGAACAAGTGGCGTGGAAGCACGATACGCTAAATTGAGCAGAAACTTGGAGATTTTCAATTCCGTGTCTGGATCGATAGAAATATACATGAGTATGAAATATAGAGCAAAGGATATTCCCCTTATTTAATTAATACTGACCTAACCAAACCTTCAATTAATACTGACTTCTAATAATTAGTGCATCGATATATGGAACAAAGAAAAATAACAATACCAGTTGTAAGTCAACTAAATATAACTTTCTAGGACAGATATATTCCACAAGTTGAAATGTTATTTTGTTTTTTTAAATATTCAGAAAAATATTTCAATTTTCCTTTTTGATATATTATTGTCAACATTTCTTGGTGAATACTATCAGCAATATCAATGATCATGTGTACTTGCATAGTTATTGATAAATTCAGATAACTTTTCTTCACTAATTAGAAAAAAAAAATCTTCGAAACCCCAATAAAAAATAAAAGAAAGAAAAAATTGTAAATAAAGATTATAATTTTTTTTAAGATGAAACGGAAAAATATTTTCATGAGTATGAAAATGTTTTAAAGGCAAATACATTCGAATAAATAGAAAACATAACCAATTGTGTATACAAGTAATGTATCATTCATGACAAAATTTTGACAACGAATTTTATTTTTTGAACATTTATAATGTTCAGCCTCAAGCATAATAATATTTCACCAGTATAGAAAATACACAAACAGTTCAAATAATTTAAAATGAGATGATATAAGCATCATTTTTCTAGAAGTTTTTATGTATCTTATCTTCTTACGAAAATCAGACAGATTCCTTCCTCTTGATCACAGGAGGTCTCATTATTTTCTCATCTGGATTCCATTTCGGCATCATATGCAGCGACATTTGAATATTTGGTATGTTAATGGACGAGAAGAGATGCGATATCTTCTGACATTTATATCCTGAAAACCGTCAAATAATCGCAGTTATTCATAGTTAATGCAGAGTGACACGAATGCTTCAATTCATTGTACGGAAATATTTAAATGATGTATGACGTAACATCAGATAATAACGGCAGGTGGAATTGTTCTGTGGCAGTTCAGATGATTCATGTAAAAGGTTCTTTTATACAGAACTTTGTTTATATGCCAAGGAACTGTCGCTTACATATATTGCATCCATGCCATATGTTTCTGTGAGTATTAAAAAAAGATAATATGCCCTTTTCAAGAGTTCTATTCATTGCTAAGCCTACTTTTCCAATAAGTGCAGACGATATATTCCGTCATTAATTAAATCACCTTAAGGAATTTTCTAGGTCAGAAAGAAATCAGTAACTATTCACAAAAAAGAGTTTATTTAATAACTTTTTTTATTGTTATTGCTTATAATATTTTAGACATTCACTCTATTTCCAAGATTTATTTTTTTTAAGCAAACACACATTATTTTTCGTATTGTGATTTAAAAATCCCTACTTGTTTCTATAACACGACATGATTAAAAACAACCTTGACATATTAACTGGACCGAAATATACGCTATAAAATATTTTACTTCAAATACAATTTTGCTCTTTGGTAGATCTTTTTATATGTACCTAACTTTATTCATCATTTTATATGTCCGACTGTTTGATGTGGATTTTGTGTATTTTCCCCCTCTCTCTCTGCATATATTATATATAATAATAATGAATGTTCTAGCCACCCAGATTCCTTATTGGAAGTACAAAAAAAATGTCCAATGTATTATACATGTACGACTCATGGTTTACGAGGAAATTACAGTAAATAATGAAATAATGAATGGTGGGACCAGGTGCATTTCTGTGCACCTGTACTTGAATGGCCGAAAACGGCATACTCCAGAAGCTGAATTGGATGTGGGCCTCCAAGTCTATGGCTGCTACGATCGCCAGGTCTCCAACCATTGGATGGATCCTATGAAGTAATCTCAAGTAAATGGTGTATCGAGAAGTAGTGACTACACAAACAGACTTGTTGCTCGTCTACATTCTGATTATACTTGATTGGACACCGCGCTGATGCATAGTGTGCACTCAGCCATGGCGAGCTCTAACCTGCCTCTATACACACGGTGGACATTTTGAACATGTACAGTTTTAATATTTTCAAATACTGTTGTTAATGTGTCCAGTACGGTGTTTTTTCCTTGTGTACGATCTGCCAACCATAATTTTTTCGTATTATTCTCGTACACTGTGAATCGTAGAGGTATATTTTTTTGGACACTTTTTATGTACTTTCAGTGAGGAATCTAGCTGATCAGATTTTCTGAGCTATTTTTGGTAACACCCTGTATATGTTTGGGTACATATATGTGATGAACACCCAACCCTTTAAGTGTCAGTTGGGGTAAAACCTACCAGAACAACTCAACCCGCCTTCCGAATTAGGACTTTGACTCCGGCGAACTTACGAACCACGTGAACGAACGACGCAATGGCTCCTGGTCGACGCCGAAAATAGGACTCGTTTTGTCATAGCTTGAAATGCAGACTGCTTTGATGAATATTGAAATAAAATATAATATGATAAATGGCTGCACGTTGCATTTCTCCTGTGAATCCAAGAATTACTCCATGATATATATATATGTGCAAAAAAATAATACCTTCAGCAGCATTTTTTTAAAATTCTTGTTGAGCTCGTAGAGGAAATTTAATTCATATATTGTATTCGAAAATTTATTAATTACAAAGTACCTCAATTTAAGTAGTATTTTACTTCCTCTCTATATAACTTTGAGATAATAATTTATCTTACTTACAAAAAATTATGATAATCATGAAGTGAATTTGATTTTTGAGCGTTTGACAATTCTACAGCAATTCTATTGTTAAACAGACAGTGATCACTGACTAAGTCTTTTATAGTATTTTGTGTAAATGTTTACACGTTGATTTTAACACGTAATGATTGATTATTTAACTTGTAACTCTCTTAATTTCCAATGAAAGGTCTAAAATAAAGCTTCATATATGAATCATCAAAATGTTACTTAGACGCTAGTCGAATGGTTAATACGTTGCAAAAATCTGAATGAAATACAATTTTTATTTAAAAGAACTGTCTAAGTTATATAAGATTTTATTGCAATACGACCCATCATTTATGGTAAAATAATATTGTTAATGTTCTTTCGGCTATTCAACCTACCAATAAAATACAACTTCGGTGTTAACGGATATTTTAGAAAAATCAGACAGGTAATGATCTTCAAACTTATAATGGTATTACTTCAAATGATAAGCGAACTTAGTGACGTGAGTTATGATGATATGTTCAATAAATTTCATAATGTATTTATTGGGCGACTTAAAATGTGCCAATTCTCTTCTATTTCCCATTAAGATTCCATCTAAAACGAATGAATTTGTTGTTTGTCCTGAGAATGACTCAACAAATTATAGGAAATTAAAGTTTTTATGACGCATCACTTCTCCATTAAAGTTTCAAAGTTCTCCAAAGTGAGGTTTGATTAAAAAGCAAAGCCATTATTGAAGTTAATGGAGTTTTGAAAGGAGTTTGAATACGAAGAATGACAACATTTCCCCGTTATAAATTTTCAGCATCCCTTTTAGAATGCAAAATGTTTCAGGATAAAATAAGAACTTGTGCATACCTTAAAACATAACTAACTTTAAAAAAATTGACTAAAATATACAGATTCAAACTGAATGCTTTTAACGTAGTATAAAACGTTTTAATCCCTTTTATTGCACATTCTATTTTTATTCATTAATTCTTTCCTTTCTATTAACCTTATTTTACAGCTAAATATATTGCATATATTTGGATTTATCAAAATTAAAGTCTATATATTTGGCCAGAGTGTTTCTCAAACTTTCAATATTTGCGATACAACTACCAATCAAAATTCTCATCGCCCCCCTCGACCATGCAATAATAAAGTATTAAATTCAGTAACACTTTGAAGTAAGCCACAATACGACTTTACCTTTTAAGTGTTACAGACGCATATAAACGTCTCACTCAGCCAAAGCGTTAATTGCCACGGACGTATGAACACGTCTTAACGAAGTGCGATGTTCTCTATGCATTGCTGTCATAAAATTAATTCGAAGGCTTTGGAATACAATAAAATTTCCTTGGCAGTGTTTGCGGGGTATTTACATATTTCAGAGAAATTTTTACTTATGTATTCCTTTTGATACCCTCCACTCCAATACATCACATACGCGTGCTACGTGGAAAACGGTGATATTAGTTAGTGAATTGCTTAATTTTTAATCAGTAGCTAAGAGATTAATTATAAACCTTACAAATTATCAAGATAAGTGTTAATTTATCAAGATAAGAGTTAATTTGTGCTTATAATTTGATGTATGACAAGCCCATGGGGTCACTGGTAATTATTAAACTTGTTCTTAACTTAGTACTGCTAAATTTATTATAAAAGACGTTGTGCAGTACTGATACATTTATAAGTACATTATATGCGTGCGAATGTTTTGTTTATTTGCTATCAGTAAATTAAAATGTTTTAAAATCATATTTTGTTTTCGACTATTTCATAAGTTTGTCCCCACCCTAGAGCCACTAGGGGTGGGGGGGGGATGCCAAACAGTTTGAGAAACGCTGTGTTAGGCCATTTTTATCTACATGAGTAAAACTAAACTGATTTTCAGGAGTTATAATTTTATGGCAACTACGTGAAGAATTTATAAAAGACAGGACAAATATTTTTTATTTTTAACATTTAAAAAACAATAGCGAGTGTATCAATGTTGAACCTTAGAATATACATTAATTTCAAAGCGTTATTAGTGTATTGATAATTATATCACATGCTGAATATCATAATTATGTCTATAGAATTTTTTAGAAAAAAAATATTATTAATTTTATTTCATTTTAATGAATAATTATTTATCTTTCGGGAAAATCTGAAAATTTCAAAAAAACGAAGAAAAAGGCAGACAAATGTAAAAATTTTTACGTTCTTAAAAATAGTTTGATGAGAAATTGTACATATAACTTACACAAATGGCGAAACTACTATATATATATATAATGCAAAGATGTGCTCGTTTTCTTAAATGAAATGCTGTAGGCACAATTGAAAACTGTAGATATAAATCAAGTAATCACTTTTTTATTGATTTTTAAAGACGAGAATATTAAGCATTTTTTCTACTCAAATGCCAAGCAAGTAAGAGCAGAATGATCCCTTTTTATAAATTTAAATGCTAGAATAAACAAGGAAGGAAACGGTTTGCAAAAAAAAAGCATATTTAAGCGAGAAGAGAAATATTAGCTATTATTTAAAAGTACATATAAACAATATAATTACCTATTCAAGTGAAGGAAAATATTACTTTTTGAAATTTCGTCAGTATCTTAGAAAAAAGTTTCAACAACCTCAAAAAGGTTCATGTAAACTATTAAGGTATTCTTTTACCAGGAATCTAGAATAAATATTTCTAAAAATTCAAGGTCGTATTCTTTTCAGGAGAAATCACGAAAAATGGGTTAAAATAGAGGTTTAAATCCTGCAACGTGAAATTAAATGAGACGCGCCTTTTGAAATATGGTATCCGTTATTATGATTTAGATAAAAATGTATCAGTATGGCAAACACATGCAGTTCATATACACATTTTTTTCCAGCAGCGCAACAGCCCATGATTGTCAAATCCTACTGTGACCATCTCAGTTTTCAGAACCTTGGGTGTTTAGGTGCATGAGTAGGTGTTCTGATCAGGTGGTCAGTCTGACAGGAAATCTCCAGTGTTTAGTTCTTAAGGTATACGACTACGTTCAGAACCTTGATTTTGTAAAAGCGTATACTTGGATAATATTTATGATATTTAGTGTCACTTAGATTTGAAAATGTGTATAAATTTGTTTTGAGAATAATATTACAATAAAAAATTATTTAAGTACCATATTTTGACAAAAAATGACTATAGAATGAACCATTTTCAAAATATTCTCCTTTTGTGAAAATTGCATCAATTATATAATAATATTTAGCCTGTATATAGCTCAGACCTCTGTACAGAGGCTCAACTAGAATTTTTGAAATATATAACTTAGAAGTGGGTTTATCAATGTTTTACGACAACAGAGGGGAGAAATTTTAAGAAAAAAACGCCGATAATTATTTCAAATTGTTATAACTCTGAAAATGATGTGAGTCTTTCAAAAATCGTAGTTGAACCTTTGCACAGAGGTCTGAGCTTTATATACAGGCAAAATATTATTATTTTATATAGAAGCATTTTTTACAAAGGGAGAACATTTTGAAAAAAGGTTATTCTAAGTTAACTTTTTGCCGAAATATTGTATTTAAATAATGTTTTTTTTGTCAAAATGTCCTTAAAACAATTTTATGCGTGTATTCTAATCTAAGTAACACTAAATATCATGAAAATTATCCATTTATGCGCCTTTTTAAAATCATGGTTCCGTAAGTAGTCGGATACCTTATACAAGCTTGGTACTCATGTTTTGACCCACTGAAGAGGTGAAAGATTGATTTGACCTTTCCAAGCCAGTGATTTGAACACCGGATCAGTGGCGTGGGAGCACGATACGCTACTACTCAGCCACTGGGTTTCCATTACATATGCACATGCTCAGCATAAGAAAAATAATACTTTCTGAAGCATATAATGAATATATTTTTTCTATTTGTATAACTATTGGTGACTTTTAATCAATCGCAAATACAAAACAAATGCAAAAGTCAGTTATAACTTGCATAATTCAGGATTGTTCAATGTAACTGCTTTATACAAAAATATTTATGATCTTAAAATTGTTCTAAAGCTGTGAATTTCACAAATGGTTAGTACAAAGTTTGAAATGTAAAATAATCATCAAGAAACATTGTAAAATATTTCAATGGTATACTTACGATGTGTCACTCAAGTTGTCGCTCATTATTCTGAAATAGTTTTTCAAAGATATGAAGAGCAATAAAATCCCATAAATGATTTTTTCTCCACATCATTCGGCAGAAATTTAATGCGTTTTCCATCTTCGCTTCCATTAACCCTTGCACTGAACAAGAAGCGAGATTTATTGACCCTCTGTTCAATTCTTTATTCGTCGTTTTCATTATTCTCGAACTTTCTACATTTCTTTTTCTTTCTTTTTTTTTGCTTTTGAGAAATGTACTTTTATTATTACTGAGAAAATTAACAATGTATATGTATTGGATTTCCGATTTATTTGAATTTTATTCTTTCGGACTGAGGGAAATGATTTTATGTGCAAAAAGAAATACTACTGCCTCGAATGAAAGACTTCGTCGAAACTAACAGTTTAAGGAAACGTTTTAATGTACAAAAAATAGTTTGAAAATACAAATTTGGTGCAGAGAACTTATTTAAAGCTGTTTTTCCAAGCAGAGCTTTAAGATTTTTACTCATCGATAGATAAGCATAGATGCATCATCAATGTGTTTGAACATTTTCACATTATTAATACACTAACATACCTTTAATGAAAATATTTACCTTCAAATATGACACAAATTAAATGCTTATTATTTTAATTCAGGGTAATAGCTTTTACTAAATATCATTGCTTACGCCTTCTTTGTGTCTTATGTATCTCAATTAGGTTACAGTTTACATTCAGAATCGTAAATTTTTAATAGCGTGTAAATGAGTACTCTTTTGAAACTTCGTGTGACATAAATTAGAAAAAGCATATAAAATTTCTTTAACACTATCTACCTACGGTACTTATAAGTACCACTCGCTTTAAGATTACATAGAATAACCATTTTTACGAATACTCTGATGATACTTTGCAGGAATATTCTTTTAAATCGACTCTTCCAAGATATATGGTTGCACGGGTTCTATGAGGAGCATTTTTGCGGAGAAGGCGAATAGTTTTATGGCAGACATTGCGTTTTCAGCGGATTGCAAAGATTGTCATTTTTGTTCCGAAAAAATAGTTTACGTCAAAATGTAACTGTCTTATTTTTTTTTTTTTTTTTTTTTTTTTGCGTGTCAATGAAGATTTTAGAAACGATTTGACTATTTTAAGTGAACAGTGTATATAATTAATTTTACAGTTGAATATCTTTAATTAATTAATAAGCTCTAACGGATTAAATTTCCTTAAGTTGAATATTTTGTTTATGTATATCCCTTAATTTTCAATGTAGTGATTCAAATAAATATTGCATGAAAAAAACAACAGTAAATCGTAATGCGGTAGATAAAGGGTTAAGAGTTTTCTAACGCTTAAGTTTGTTGTTTTCCTTGTGATAATATACTGCTTGTGGGAAACAGAGTTTTACAAAGAAAGAACTGTTCCCCCATCATGAACTAGAATAAGGTAATTGGAACCCCACAACGCACATGTTAACAGCTCTAACTGCAGGTTTTATCATTCTTCACAATTAGAAATACCACCAACGAACCGACGAAAAGTTTCTGAAATCAATCTTTCTGTATATTTCCGTGACACTATATAAATGCTGTGGAATTCAAAAGTGAGTCACGCGAGTTCAGAATATCTGCTATGACACAAATATACTTTATATGTCCGAGTTCCCACTAGTGCAACTTTTCTAGAGAGTCGTCTTTCAGTGGAATGCTGTAAATCTTGTTTGTAACTAGCGCATTTTTCCATTACTTAAAATAATCTGTTTTAATATTTCTTTGTTTAAATTCGTCGATTTTTCTTCGTGAAGTCATTTGTTCGTCCTCGTTTATTAATAAACTTGTTATCGTTCATTTATTTGAAGACCTCGACTGTTTTCACCCACACAAACTTGCAACAATATTATTACAATAAAAATTATTTGAATGTAATTTCCTGGCAAAAAAAGTAAAAAAATGACGTTTTCATAGCACTTCCCTTTTATAAAAAAATCTTCTATAATAATACTTTGCCTATATAGAGTTAAAACTTCCATACAGAATCTGGACTTGGATTTTTGAAATATATAACTGAAAAGTAGACGTATCCATATTTTAATATATAAGAGTAGATAATAACCACAAAAAATTTGTTATTATTTCAATTAATTGTAATTCTGAAAATAATGTGAATCTTTCAAAAATCCTACTTCATGCTCTGTATAAAAGTCCTAACTATATATATGCAAAATAAAATTATTTTTAAAAGCTTTTTTTTAAGGAGGATATTTGGAATATATGTCATTATTTCTTCAATTTTTGCAAAAAGAAAGGAATTTTCGACACTTTTGTCCTTCAAAACTGTGTTGTTGTTTTGCTTATCTCGATGTCTAGCTCAGTTAGATCAAATCCAGACATCCTTCAACCTCAAAAAGTCAATTACCTTTAGTGAATCATCAAATAGATTCTTTAATCAGAGATGCAGACAATAAAAAATATATTCTGTAGAGGCCTGGCCAATAGAGCACCTAGTAAAGGTCGGGAAAACATTTCTTTATTACTGTAGGTCAATGTTCAAAGGTGTCCACTGCGGAAACAGGCAATAGCAGTTTGTTCTTGCCTACTACACAAAGGTACAGAGAACCAACAGATCGTTTTTCTTGATATAATCGGTAAATAGGGGGGATAGTTGAATGATCCTTCTCTCTATAAGTGAAAGAACCAGAGAAGGTTTGAGCTGCACCTTATTTTGCAGGCACAAGCAATCTCTCGCTGCCCACTATGTTAATAAGCGAAGGGATTCCTTTGTAAGTGTATCCCACGAGAAATAGAAAGACGTTTCAGCTTGTTCAATACTGCCATTCCTGTTTTATTTCCCATCCTATGCTGAATGGCGCTTGGACTGTCAGTTTAAATTGTAATTTTACCCGAACTAGGAAAGAAAAGTACTTTGTCGAGGCCTGTATCAATAGCAATCAGTTTGCTGCTGTATACAGAGCAACCATCTGGAATGTTCAAATGGATATTACAGGAATTGTTTCGGGACCTAATATAACTAATTCAATTCTCATTCAACTGATACTAAATATTTAAAAAACTATTCATTTATATGCTTTTAAATATCAAGATTCTGAACCTAGGCAGTCACCATAGTTATTCTCTCTCTAATAAATAATAAAAATGAGCGAGTTCACATGTAATACTTATTTTAATATATTTTACATTGGGATACTAATGTTTTATAACTTTAAAAAAAATATAGATGTAATATTCTGACAGATGTGGATGGAAAGGTGTAAAAAATTAAATTAAAGTAAATGTGAATTTTAATACTAGTTGGAAATAATTTTAGTAAAACACTAGTCAAAAAAATAAAATACATATGTGTAAAAAATATCAGTTTCGTAATAATAAATAAAAATAATCTATTCAATATTTTTTTGCCTCAGTTCTACGTAGATGCATAAATAAAAAACCAGGAGAAAGAAATGATTAATGATATTAATACATTATTGGTTAAAGTTTCGTCGAATAACAGTAGCTGACATTTTGGCCAGTTCTAACGGTTTTTTAACAGCCTTCGTTCTTTCTTTGCGAAATTGCTAGACTGGAACTCTAGACATTCCCTTTTTTGTTTCCTAAATTGAATTTTAATTCCTTAAAAAAAACTATATTCGTGTTGCCATCCATTAAACTCGAAGTACAACCATCTGTGATTTATAAAAGAGAACTGAAGCTTTTGAATTAATACATTTATTTACTAAATCATTGATTATTTTTCATCAGAAAGAAGCTGTATTTTTAAAACAGAAAAAAGAACAACTTACGTATATTAATGTATTTAAGACCTTTATAAATATAATAATTCAATATATATTGGTTAATGTTGAATTCAGGATTAGTAAAAGATGATAAAATGAGCAATATTTATTTTAATAAGCAGTTAATCACCGAGAAAATAGCTTAAACAGTATCATTATATTTAGCGCTGTCTAGGTGTCTCCAGTCAATACCGTAAAGATTATATTATATTTAATAATTTATTTATTTCAAAATTTGCCATTTACCCATGAGATATAAAGAAAACCATTTGATAATTTTTGTTTCTATTTTTGTTATTTTGTGTTGGTTTTTATAATTTATTCCTTCTTTTCATTCACACTCTCCCTATATATATATATATATATATCTTGTTCAAATTTTCAATCGTTAATAAAATACTTTTTCATCCACTCTAATTCAAATACATTTTTTTAAACTTGTAATGGATTCCACTTGATTTTGATACAGTTTGTTGTTAAATTTTAATTTATTAAGTAAATTTAATTAAGGAAAAAATAGTAACAAACAAAACAAAAATAATAAAATTCCAATAAAATATATAAGAAGAAAATTGCTCGATGTTTCTCTGTAACTCAATGGACAGTGCGTTGGACTTCTGAACATGGGTGTTCGATTTCCACCTGAGATGGTTTAAATTCAGAGAGTGTGATGTTTTTACTATACTATTTTATTTGGATAATTAAATTTAATTAATGAATATATAGTAATAAATACAAATAATTGTGCAACACTGTATATTGAAAGGAAAATGGTAAATTACAAGGGAAATTGCTTTCCATTTTGCCACTTAATATTGTGATTCTGCCATATGTATATATATATTTATATTAATTGTAATTATTTAATAAAAAAGTAACTAAAATAAAACTTCAATTTGTTGACCTAAGTAAAAACTGACGTAATCTTTTCTTATTTTACTCGTTTATTATGTATATACCAATCCTGAGATTTAAAAACATTTCTCATTGTAATATTAATGAAACAATTTGATTAGCTCTTAAATGAACTCTGAAGGTTAATAAATAGCAAGATGTAATGAAATATAGAACAATAAATTGAATTTTAGGAATCTATAAACCTGCTTTAGATTCCTTTTCTGAAAACATCGTTGTGGGGAATTTGAAAAATACATATTTCGACTGAATTTATTTCTTTTTTAGAACAGTAAAATTTTAAACCTAGAATAAATAGTGCTCACATGTATAAAAATTTTGTATTAGCATTTATGCAAATACTCTTTTTCAAACTTATATTTCTACTCAATTTCTTTCCACGTTAAAACTTTTAAAACAAATAAAAAAAATGTCATTTTTAATTAATTTTTCATAAAAATTACGAGTTTATCAAAGAAAAAAAAACGGTTAACTTTTTTTCTGGAGGTTTTTTTCACATTTCTTACGCGCTGAATAGGTTGTATCAATCAAGCAAAAAAATTTTTTCTGCTTTAGTAAAATTCTTAGAATAATTTTTTTTCAATATAATTCTAATTTATTATTTTATTAAAATATCTAATATTTTTTTCATTATCCTAAAAATAAGTTAGTTTGATTATTTCGATTAATTTTCATACAATTTATTTCTGTCCGGCGCTTTATAATTAAAGAAATTTCATTTTTGTGGAAGTAATTGATTTTCTACGGAATTATTCGAATAATATATATTTCTTTTTTTGAAATTATATTCTCGTGTGTAATGATAGGTTTATTCATGATTCATCAATGATTTTTTTTCTGCATATAAAATTCAGAACCCAATACAAAAAAAGATTTTTATGTAATAGTTTTGTTTCTTTTAAATATATCATTTTCTCTTTTTAAAACAAGATTTAACTTAATATTTTACAAAACTTGGCATCTAATAAGAGCAGTTTTTTTCACATTCATGAATTGTCAGCTTACATCATTATAAGAAAATCTCAATAGCTCAATAGGAATGAGTTATTCAGAAATGCATCTTCTGCGCTCAAAATGTAAATCTTCAATAGGTTCTCAGAATTAAGTATTATATTATCTTTTTTCAATATACGATAATTTCCTACCCACCTCTTATTTTTTTTTTTAAATTTCATGTATTAAAAAATCAAATAAATACGATGCACATGAAATGCAAAAGTAGTATTTCTTCTGCTGAAGTACAAGTTACGAACTTTCTGCAGAACATTTAACACTTTATAAGGCTTTGGAAAGTATATTTCTCACCAGCATCATTAAGGTATCCGAGTACGTTCGGAACCGTGATTTTGCTAAAGCGCGTAAATGGGTAATTTTCATGATATTTAGTGTCATTTAGATTAGAATAAAAGTATACAATTGTTTTAAAGACATTTCGACAAAAAAAATTATTTAAATACAATATTTTGGCAAAAAATTAACTCAGGATATTTTTTTCAAAATGTTCTCCTTTTTGTGAAAAATGCTTCTATTATAATAATGCTTTGCCTGCATATATCTCAAATCTCTATACAGAGGCTCATCTAGAATTTTTCAAAGATATAACTTAGAAGTGGGTTTATCCATATTTTACGACAACAGAGGGGCGCAATTTTAAGAAAAAAATGCCTATAATTATTTCAATTGGTTGTAACTCTTAAAATAAGAGGAACTTTTCAAAACCCATAGTTGAGCCTCTGTAAAGAGATCTGACCTATATACAGACAAAATATTAATACAATAGAAGCATTTTTCACAAAAGGAGAACATTTTGAAAAAAATATTATTCTTAGTTAATTTCTTGCCAAAATATTATATTTAAATAATTTTTTTTTTGTCAAAATATCCTTAAACAATTTTATACATTTAGTCTAATCTATGTGACACCAAATATCATGAAAATTATCATTTTATGTGCTTTTTTAATATCACGATTCCGAACGTAGTCGGATACCATAATTTTTGAAGCTACTTTCCACCTATGACTTGTGCTGTTGGCACAACTAATGTTTGAAATTTTTAAGTCGTCAAGACGAATTTTAATATTCCTAAGCAGCGAGAAATCTGTACCGGATGATGCACAATTAACTCAAGTCGGTCACCACATACCCCCTTTACAAAACACATATAGACATAGCTCTTTGTACTCTACAAAGCACATAAGAAGAGATCAAGTTACGTTTATAGAGCTTGCAATGTCCCATTATATGTTGATTCCTGTTTTTAGAAATTTGACTGAAAGTACAAATAATATCTAATTGATAATTTTTTATGTAGATTTGTAAATATATAATACCTTTCTCTATTACTTCCTTAACCCCTTCTCTGTCGGCTTCGCATGTCTTACGTTTGGCATCTTTGTCCCCATTTTGTCAGCATCGCATGGCATGCGACTAAAACAAAAGTTTTATCCTTGAAACTGGATTCGTCGTTACTTACTCGTATTTTTAATTTCCGTGAAATTTTTGTATTTTTCAGTACTTCTACGAGATATGGCATATTTCTTCACAATTATCGCAGAGAGATTTTCCGGCTGGGATGGAACACTAATAACATCTAATAAGTCTCGATTTCAACAAAATTTTAATAAAAAACCATTCAAGATATTATTGATATTTATTTTCAAAATTTTGTTTGACAAAGTAAGCAAAGAGTAATATGTGATTTTTGATTTTGGTTTTCTGAAAAATATGAATTTTACGCTCTGATGTCCAAGGAAGATTGTAATGCTGTTTTGATGGTAAGGTACTATTTGCAAAAAATATTTTTAAATAAATCATTCCAAATATTTTTAAACAAATACTTTTATTATTTACTACTTAACCACCCAAATAAGTAGAATTAATATATATATATATATATATTATCACAGTGTACTTTTTATAATTTAAAAATAAGGTACAATGCAGGGAAAACTGCAGATCTGAGAATTGTATATCACATATTTTTCCAACTATAAAACAAGTAAAGAACTGCTTACTGATAAAAATAATTTGCACTTTTCTCTTTAGGATAAAATATAAATTAATTTTGTGCAGTACAAAAAAAGAATATTTTTTTTTTGGTAGGGGGTCAGAAATTCGTAAAAAATCCGACAGAGAAGAGGTTAAGGCTTCTCAATGATGTGCTTCGCGTTAACATCCAACAGAGGAATCTCATTTCTCAATGCAATCCAACCAAGCTCTATCCACCAAGCTAAAACCGAAACCCAAGAAACTATCACTTCTTGGTACAGTAAACCCAGCATGTTGCATCGGGTTAAAACAAAAGAACTCGCTTTCCTTATCGTAAAATTCATTCCAGCGCTTTCGTGATCCGGAACCAAGGGATTTTCTTTTCCCTTGTCCACCCTGTTCGAAGGTCAATCATCTTTACCCCAAAAATAGCAAACCAGCCCCACAAATGTGGAGAATTGCACCAATCATTTCATGATCTACCGCCAACAGTAGCTAGACACTACATTAATTTATAATTTAAAAATATCATGCAATTATGGTTCATAGATATCACGTAAAAGGAATTTCCTGCATTTAATTAGTTTCCAGTGGGTAGAGGAAACACTTTCCCTAAAAAAATGGTCTTAAAAAATAATTTTATCTAAAAGGCTTAAGGCTGTTTTTGGTTAATGTTAAAGAATAGAACCCGAATTTGGAACATTTTTTCAGATATAAAAGAAATGAAAAATTAATATGATATTCTGACTTCAATATCCTTTAGAGAGCAGCATTTTTTTTTTATCATACTTCCCATTTTTAAACGAGTTGATTTCTTTTTTCTGGTATAAAATGTGTTTCGCATTTTTTATCCTATACCGTAATGTTAAATAGGATTTTCCTTCACGTATTAAAACAAAAGAGAAATTATTCGCGGAATATTTTGAAATTTTTAAAAACGCTATATTGTTAACAGAGGTACGAGCTGTAATATTGTAAATTTCAATGGAAATTGGGTTATTTTTTTCTGTCTGAAAATGTGCTTCGCGTTTAGTTAGAGGTATCGTACTTTTACCGAAGACAGCCTTAATGTGAGTTCTTTTCTATAAACCAATCTCACTTCCAGAATAATCTTAAATTAACATTAGTAGAAAAATTAGTAGAAAAAGGTGAAAAAAAAAAACCCTATCAGTACAGATTCGAAATCAGAAAATAAATCTATAAAATCTTTATCAATATTCTATATACCTTCAGGGTACTATCGCAGCAGTGCCAAAGTTCAATATAATTCGCCAAGTTGGAAACCCCGATTTTGCATGTGTCGTACGCTCTAAATTGGCAACCATGTGCTGCGTTTCATATAATGTAACCAATACGGTTGCGATAATACGTAAGTACAATCTTCAGTTATGAAACATTAACTTAAAACCTGGAAATCGACTTTAGTTTTATTATTGGGATCGAAAAACGAAAGGAGCTGAAGTTCCTTTTCACCCCTAAAATTAAGGTAACATTATTCACTTTTCCTGTTTCATTACAGAAAAATGAAGGCAAGGTTTTAAAGAAATAATTACTCCAATATAAAATTAAATAAAGATTCTGTGAGAACTTTTTTTGACATTTTAATTATCCTTGTCACACATCGAGACATTTTCGCAATTAAACTTAATTTACAAGATATCAACTTTTAATGAAATCTTTAATTATTACATTCGAAACGATATAAATAATTATGTCTTTGAAAGTCACTTTTAGTTTCAAGTTTAAAAAAAAAAGCGAGAAAATAATTGCGAGAAATGAATTTTAAAAAGATACACACTGAGTTATTTTTTTAACATTAGCGATATAAAAGCAAAACGGTCATGAAAATTCAATGGCAAAAATCGTATAAAATTAAGTAACAATTATTTCTTTCGTCCTTTAATTGTCTCTGTTGCAGAAGATATAAAAACGTAAGTATTGTAATTGCACGATTTATTTTTTTTTCTTACTGAGAAATAAGAATATGATAAACTTTTAATTAGTTGGGATTTCTTTAATTGTCATTTGGGAGTTTTTAAAATTGAAAATGATTAAAAGGTGCTTTTTTTCTTCTTAGAAGAAGCATCTCATCTTATTTTTCAGCTTAGTGGTGCAAAATATTTGATCTTCTTTGAGGGATGTACTGTAATTTATTTAATTAGTTGAAGAAGGACAATCCATGTTGAACTTAAATTAAAATTTGAAGGAAAAAAAACATCATTTGCATTTTTAAAGATTTAAAATGGAAAAAATCTTAATCTATTAGTTTAGGGAATTTGCTATGTTTTCACTACAATAATATTGAATTCCCTATTTATTAATAAGTTTGATTTTTTAAAAGAGCATATTTTTTGGTAAAAATATTGTTACGAGTTCCATGTAATTAATGCTTAAATATTGTAAATAATTTATATTTGGATGTTTAATACGTTAATGTAACCTTCTATTGTATTTATTTTATGATTAAAATTGTAATATTAGCATGCAACACCGTTTCTTACATTATAATAGCGATTCAATAGAAACTTGGCGGATTTTTCGAAAGAGTCAAGTTGGTATAATTTTGGGAACATTTTTGCCGATGGCGATCATATGGATGCTTCTAGAATTTACTGGAGAAATCTTAAAACATCACGATCTATGAAGTAAGCGGATCTTCCGTGAAATTGCTCGAAGATGGACATGAAAGCTAGAAATAGAAGTCACTCGCTGAAGATGAGTCAGTATTACTTCATCTAGAGAAGGCTTTAGTTGCTCCGATCAAACGATTTCTTGCGAAAAACCTTTATTATTACGTATTTGTATTTTTAGAGCTTGATAGTTGTGTGAGAGCTCTATGGAAGGTGTGAAGACTTTCTGGGATTTATTTTGCAAACTTTAATGCTGCATTCTGAATTTTTAAGAATTGTTTTTCGACAATAAAATTCCATCTCTCTTAAGGAACTGTTTTACTCCTTAAGCTCATAAAATTATCAAATCCTGATATATGTAACAATTTTCAGAAAAAAAATGTAATTTACTTCTTGCTACTTAAAAAAATAAACTACTTTTAGTTCTTATTTCATTGTATTGAAATCCCTAATGAATTTCAAAATACTATAATTATATTTTTTTTCAAAGATTCCAAATATAATACTCTAAACAGGTAATCCTCAGCACAATGTAGACCTGTTTAACTGGATACTATTTAATCCAGACAGAGCCCTTTATATAAACTTTTAATAAGTAATTGTGATGAAACATTAAATCTTAAAAGCATAAGCTTTTAAAATAAATTTCTACTAGAATTCCAATGTGTACTTTATTGACTTAAAGAGACAGAGGCTTTTGATATAATAAATTCAAACATAGATTTTTGAAAAATTTAATGTGTTTTAATCCCTTAACTGACGATTAGAAGTTACGTTATTCACTCCCCAGTGTCACTATTTTCCACTTAGACACACGTATGAGGTGTATTGGAAAAGAAATGGAATAACAAAGCAATTATTTTTCTGAGATACTTCGAAACTGTGCCAAGGTCATTTTATTGCATTCCAAAGACTTCAGAATAATTTTACTGATAGCAACATAAAGAAAAGATCGTATTTAGGAAAGCCTCATATATACGTCTGTGACAATTAGAAAATTAACTGTGCGCGACGTGTATATATACGCCGTCGGCACTTAAGATGATGTATATTAACGCAATATTTAACTAAATAAAAAGAACATAATACTTCTTTTGCATTCTTTATACCTTTAAAATATAAAGGAAACATTATTGAAAATCAGTTTTAAATTAAATCATCAATTACTGCCTCTAACACAAAAAAAAAAGAAACGAAAAAAAAATTCCTTGGTGGCAAATACTTAGCTTCAGGTTAAAAACTGGCACATCAGAAAAAAATAGCAAAGTAAAATTTAAAGAAGAACGCGAGCTCCTTTTTCAATCATTAGCAAGCCAAAAATAAAACTGTTGTAAAAGAGAAATAAAACGTGCATGATCAGGTAAAAAATTTTTTTCGTTCTTTTTAATTGTCTTCCTCATCAAAGAATATAAAAATATAAGCTTTCTAATTGCTCCGGTTAAAGTTATTTTTACGCTACTCACACGTTTCTTTCGGTGACACAAGAAGACGAAAGAACTTTAATTACTTGAGAAAAATTCTTTTCCAGATTTCCCGTTAAGGGTTCTTGAGATCGGACACACAATGGAATTTGATACTTATAAGTAACTTCTGAAATAATTGAAATAAGATATTTGAGTTTTTGTAAAAGAGAAAGCAAAAAGAGTGAAATTGAATAAACTAAAAGGTCTTATTAAAAACGATGAAAGAAAGTAGTCGATTAAAGTTTATGACAAGAATACAAAACATGTTGACTAAATGTGTGTCCTTGGGGTTTCTAGGTTATTATAACAAATGAATCAGCCACCAGAAGTTATAAAATTAGGCTTTTACATTAACCCGGCAGTTTTCGCTCAGGGTATGTCATACCCACCACCTAACTTTTTTCAAGATCATATTCTTGGAAGGCTCAAATTCTAAAAACAAAACTAAATATATTTATATTAAAGTATTTCAGAAAAAAATGTATTCAAAGACAATTATTTTAAATACGGTGTAAGACTCTAGAGCTTTTATTTTCGAAAATAATAGGATCATATTGATTGCTTTTCCGCTATTGAATGTGTTAAATGTTATTTTGTCATTGAAATCATTATAGTTACAGTTAAAGCGATAAGAGACCAAAATGCGAAAATCTCTGATTTTCGGTAAATATTTACAAAATTTGATAAGAAAAATATGTAAATTGTATATATATATATATATATATATATATACATATATTACAAAGGTATTTGGGAAACAATATACAAATTACATTGAATTGTTACGCAGCTTATGTTCACATGTTCAAACTTGTGATTCAAATTTTTGGATAAGGCTTCCATAAAATTTCTGCTTTAAACGAAGCATACAATAAAGAATTCAACAAATAGATTTGTAAATTTAAACATTAAGAGAAATAATAAAATTGGGTTTAGTAATATATTTTTTCTAAGAACAAAGTACAGTTGAACCTGCTTTTATGCGGTCTTTTTTTTGTTTTTCCTTTTCGTGCGATTTTTTATTTGCTATATTTTTTCTTATGCGGTGTATGAATTTCAATGGCTTTGGTGCCACTGTAATGTTTTCTATCTACTTACTAATGATGTAATGGAGAATGCTAGGACCCCCCCCCTGAAAGGCAGGTTTTGCCTTTAATATTTTATAAATTGGGTAAATACGTATTTAGCGTAAGTCAGGCCTTGGGCCCCTAGAGTTCTGCACCCACCCCCTCCGTGATACGAGGGTGTACGTTACGCTTCTGAAATGTAGACACTTGAAGACGCTCTGTTTATTTGTTATAAACAGTCTCCCGACAATGCGCATTCAGTTGCTTTCTCTCAACGCACCAGCAGCCCGCGCTTGATTGAAAACGAAACTTTCAATGACAGTGACATTATCAATAATTTGATAGATTATGAAGACGGACAAGAAGAACCGGATTCTATGAGAGTAGATAAAAATATGCAGGGATCCAGATTTCCAACAAATTGGAAAAACGTTTTCTTAAAATAGATACCAATTAAGACAGGAGTATAAAATTCCAAAAAGGAATTCAATCATGTATAGCTGGTTAACGTGACATTTACAAGCAACTGTGTGACCACCCATCCTTCGTCACAAAAACATATCTCTTACTTTGTGTTGACAAAAAATAAATCAATTGAAATTGCACCTTCAAGTGACGAAAGCGATTTTGAACGTATTCGTTGCAGGACTTTGGATTACGATGAGTAGCGATGAATTATTTATGTGTATTTTAAAAATTTATCCGTATATACAATGCGAAACTATATTTTTAAAAAAAATGTTTCCGTGTGTAATATTTAATTCTTTATTTTGTCATGGAAGTACTCTAACTTAAATTTCGTAAATAATTGGCATATTTCACAAATACGACTTTTTTTGCGGTCCCTATTCACCGCATAAAAAAGTTTCTTGTAGTATTTCCACGACATAGTTTGTTATATATAAAGATTTATGAAATTTTTGAATGTTATTTTTGTGCAATTTTTTTATGCGGTCCCTATCTACCGCAGAAAAACAGGTTCAACTGTACACCTTAATCATATTTCACTAGCAGAATTTTAAAATATTTTTTTTAGAAATAACAAAAGCCAATTGATTGATTATTTTTAATGTTACAATACATATTGGAATTTAAATAAAATTTTAATTATAAGCCTTTCAAGCGAAGTATGAATACCAAGAAATATTTTGATATAAACAGAGTGTAATCAAAATAAACCCTGCATAACACGAGTGAAAAAACGATGGAAAGTTCTTGCGCAGTGTATCTTATACCCAATAGTGTTTACATTCTATTTTTACTGTAAAATTTGTATACAAATTTAAAAAAGAATAAAATCAGGAAATACACTATGTTTATTACATTTTTCACGTCGTATGTTTAATTTTTCTGTTCTTTGCATAAGGTCATTCAGTGCATTGTTTATACACTCCTTTAATCTCGCCGTGAATAATTGCTATGTTTTCTCTGGATTTTAATTATTTTTTACTCTGTATCTTTTTAAAACTAAACATATAGGAGTAAACTTCTCTGTTCTTTAAATTCAAAAATTTTGAAAGCTAATTTTAACTTTCTCTTTTTGGTCAAGCAATATTTTATTTTTTTTCAAAAATTCATCTGCAAATGGATAAGATGTGTGTGCCAGTTGTCTCCTTTAAAATGACGTTCTTCCCAAATGTTTTTATGTCTCTACATATAAAACATTTATTTTCAACAGTGTGTTTCCTTTCAAAATCGGGATCGATTTCAGTGGAGGAATCATACTTGTTGTTATACATTTCCTCATTTGATTCTTCATCATCATAGCAGCGAAGTTAATTTCTTCCTCCGAAAATACTGTTGTACTATATCTGTTAAATACTGTATCTACTAAATTACTCAAATATCACATTTTTTCTGTATGTCTACAATAATACGCCGTAGCATAAGGGAGATTTAAAACTGACTCATGCATTTAGAACTGCAAAGGGGATTCATGCGCAGAGTATGACATATCTGGATCGGCTGTATCCAAAAATATATATTTAGAATTCGCCTACAAGCTAAGAACCCTCAAAGGATATGACTTTAAAGTCAGCTACATGAGAAACTATCAATTTTCCAAAAACCGCTTTAGAAGAAGCTTTGAAAAAAGCTTAGCAATGGGTATGACACACACCCTGCGCGAGAACAGCCGGGTTAAAACCTTTCTTTCGCTGTGGTGCAATATTGTCGTTATGATGAAGAAATGCGTCGTTTCAGAAATATGATATGTAAAATATTAAACAGATACAGTACTACAATATTTTTGGGTGAAGAAAGTTTCTGAGATGAAGATGAAAAATATAATAGCAACTATGATTTCTCTACTAAAATTGATTCAAATTTATAAGAGGATACTGTTCAAAAAATTGCTTTATAAGGGGAGATAAAGAAATAGTTTGAATTAACGTAATTTGTAAACAGACACTTGGTATACGTCTTATCCTTATTTTCAGACACTCTTAAAAAAAATCATACATTTTAGTTGAACCATCGAAAAAAAAAATAAACAAGAATTATACCTTAAGTTTGGAATTCAAAGAACGGAGAATTTAATTAATGGAAAATTCGAGTAGAAAATAGAAAAAAGGTACCAACCAGGAAGCTTCCACGAAATTTAAAAGAAAAAGTAGGATCCAGTGGAGACATCGTGCACACCTACAAAGAAGGCTATATGGATTAAAGAAGTATATAAATGATGTAATGACTCTCTTAATAGAATAATTTTTTTAAAAAAAAAACTAAACTTACAAGCTAAAAGTGTGAAGAAGAAAATTGCAGTCTTCCCTATTTCCTTCCTTCTTTACCTTTGTATACAAATTTTATTGTAAAAACAGCATCTAAACACCCTCGGGTATGAGATACCTTGCGCGTGTTATTCTGCTCGTTTTTTTCACGCGAGCACACAATGCCGGGTTAATATACATGGCGATTCGTTATCAGACCGACAAAATTGCAGGGTACGTAACAGGTACAGGCATTTTGAAATCATATAGGAATGCAGCAAATTATCCTATATCATCGCAAATGCCGTAGTTGCGAGATACGGTGCAAGGAAGGAAATATATAGATCCGAAGTAAGAATACATTAATGGGCATAAAACATTTTTAATGAAAGGTTTTCTACAACAGGCATTCGAAAATGCAAGGACTTATTCTGAGGTCACTTAAAGAGTTTAGTGTACGAGATGCCCGTTCCTTCTCTTGAAGACCTTATCACGTGAACATCAGTAGCTGCCGAGAGAATACGTGACATGCCAGGAAGCTTTTAGAATATAAGGAATTCCATTCAGTGCCGCTATCAGACGGTTTCTGGTCGTAAGTTCACGCACCTGTGATGTAGTATAACCTGATTTTCAACCCATTAATGTGTTGATATTTCTGTTTTTTTTTTCTGCTCTTCTGTGGATAAGAACTCGGTACCTTCTGCTCCGTAAGCAAGTAGCTTACCGCTGGACTAAAATGACCACTTCAGTCTGGAGGTTGTTATATATACTGGCTTATATAAATACCACCACCACACATTCCCCTAACAGTGAGTTGGTGGATATGAGAATGAAAGAGATATAGTTATTATGGCGAGGGTGTGAGCTGTTGCTGTTGCTTTATTTGTGTTTGACGGCTAGATTGTTGCGTCATGTTGATCCGATGGCTTGACTCGCTGCGCTATGCGTGTCTTATGGCTTTTGGTTACTCTTGCGGTGGATAGCTGATATCATGACATCTGCGCGAAGGGGTTTCGTTTTTTCAAACTTCAGCCAGGGCCACCAGTGAGGATACAACTCGGTATCTTCTGCTCCGTAAGCACGTAACTTACCTCTGGACTAAAATGATCATATCAGTCCGGAGGCTCTTACTGGCTTAGATAGATACCACCGCCACACTTCTTTGTACCATAAATCGTAACAAAGGCATTTTCGACCCCGCATTCCTCTGTGATTCGAAGTCGTCTCTGTACCCCATGCACACTCTGTAAATCCTTCGGTACTCAGAATATAAGTCTGCCATACAGCTCATTTCTAATATGAGAATATTGTAGCCAATTATCTTGATATTTGTAGTAGTCATTTGTGACTTAAGCTCGTATCCAGGAAAAAAAAAAGGAAAAAGGTTAAATACTTTATGTACGTTTATGATATCGAATTGTATTATGATTGAATAGCTGTTGAGATACATAATATTCTGTTTTATGTAAATGGAATATTTTTTTCAATAACACTCAGATATATCAAATAATGCCATCTGAAACAAAAATTGTATCCTTCCGTTCTGTATTTTTTTAGTTTTAGTTTTCTTATAATTATAATACAATTTAAAAAATAACAAACACATATTTTTATTGTTTATGTTACTTTATACGACGTTTGAAGTCATCGATAATCACACATGTCCCGTTCTACTTACAGTCAACATTAAATGGCAAATCACTATGAAAAAAATGGTATATATATTGATCAACTACTGAACTACATAAGCCACGGTAAACGAGATGCGCAATCACGAACTCTTTTGAGACCCTTGTTGTTGAATACAAAATTTTGTTTCACAGTTGACCCTTCGTGTAGAGAGACTGACGAGGTTCAAAGTTTACTCGTTGGAGAGGTGTGAATATCCGGAGAAGAGGGTTGCCAGCTCAGGTGTCATCCTCATTCCTTAAATGAGGGTCAAAATTACGAGGTTCATCGCCAAAAGAGCTCGATTGATTTAAGAATAAAAATATATTTATGAAAGTAATGAAAATAACGAAACTTATCATTATTAAAATTAAACTTTTAACTTCCTATTGATCTTATGGCACTGTTAAAGAGTCTTACAAAAGCGTATTTAACATTGTTTTGATATTATAAGCCAGGGATAGCGAACCAGTGCCACGTGTGCCATCAATAGCACGCGACACAATATTTTGGGTACGCCAACGGTCAAAATGGTTTGCATTTTATTTCAAGATAACAAAGTTTACTATAAAGTATTACGAACAAACGCGAGTGATCGGTCGAGGAACGGCTGAGAACACACTTGTTTGTTATTGTCTTGCCTTAGTTACATCGTGGACTACAATTGCTTTTGATGCTAAATTTACCTACAAATAGCATAGTAACTTTCATTGACTCAACTGTATTTTAGTGTTTATTGAAGTGATAAATTCTATTGGCGCGATTTGCCGGAGAGTGAACTCGAATGAACGCCACGCTCGGAAATGTAACGCTCATTCTGCTTTTTTCGTCTTCATTCGGACATACATACGCCTAAAAAGAAAAGGAGGACGCTTCCCCCGCCACTCTGAAACCGGTAGTTTGTCCCCTCACCAATAAAAGTAAAAGTAAAGTTCTCCTAGCTTCTAAGTGGGTCTCTCCCCCCTACCTCTTTCTAGGGCAGGATGGACAACCCTAATGACCTCACGGGCCACTTCGGAACAACTTAGAATCTCGCGGGCCGCATATAAAAATATATTTCTTTATATTAGATTTGGATCCATTACAGACATTTGTTGGAGTGAAAATTTAAAACAGACAGATATATTATTATTGTTTTCATTGTTTTTCATGTATACAAACATGAATAATATAATAGCAATAATGCAATGGTCAAATAATGTTTAGTTTATTCAATTAGTGAGATATTAGTTTCTCAACTCTTTCACTTAGTTTTTGCACGTCGATCTCAGTGCATGTGTATTTGCGTATTGTAATTGATGTTGCAGATTTTCGTGCGTTAAGTTTAAGCACAATTTATGTTTGATAAATTTCAATTTAGAAAAAAAGAGAGATTCGCAGTAACATAAGCAGCGTGATAAAATAATAACAGTTATGGGATTTATTTTTTACAAAAAAAAAATCTTTTAAACCAAAAAATATTGTACAAAATAGTCGAATTTTGTAAAGTTGTAAAGAATCTAGCAGTCCACAAAATTATTCAAGGAGGGCCACATGCGGTTCCCGAGCCACGGGTGGGACACATCCCTGTTCTAGGGGAATGAATGCTTTCTAATCCTAGTTGAAGTATATGAAAATGAAATGCAATATTTTTTAAAAAATAGGCTTAGAAAGAAAATGAAATCCTACACTAAAATTAAACATAAAATGTAGAAAAAGGACAAATTTTTGTAGAAGTAAGTAAATATTATTATTATCATTAGGAATATTGCAGTGATCTTAAGAATACAAATCTATTTTTGTAAGCGAATTGGAATAGCAATGAACACATAGTTCTATTAATCACATTACTTAAATATACTTTGAGTCTAAAAATAAAATTAAAACAATTAAAAATTTAAAATAACAAAACTAAGTATACAGGTATAAAGAAAAAATTACATCAAATAATTTAAATACAAGAAAACAAAAGATAAATTAAGAAGACTTTCCTTGCAGCAGCACCGGATATATTTTTACAAAACTGCCATACCATGACAAAGGAGCTAGTATAAGCCAGAGATTAGGTGATATAAATATTCTGATTAAATCCCCTTTTAAAGGTTTTGAACTAGATTCCTCTCTTCCCAATCAACTACCTGTCTTACTATTCATTTGCTTAAATTAATTCATGGATAGAATTAAATATTGTTAAATTGCAACCAAAATTCACAAAGCAGGATCGGGTCTCCTGAACAAATTATCTACGATTTTAAGATGGAATATTAAAGCAGAGTTTTCAAAAGACAAATCAAAACCTTTAGTGGATTTTTTAAAATCAAAACTTAATTTAATTATGTCAAATGATCCAAATGAAGCACGAGGAAGTGCGAATCTAAAGGATTTATAACCTATTTCAGCTACCATAAACCTATTGTTTCCTTCTTAGAATACAATTAATTCCCAAATATGATTGTATATTTCGCACAAAAATATTACATTATGAGTGTAGACATATGAATAAATAATTTTATAGGACAGTACTAACACATGTTCTTGTTTTTTATTCATCTAACTACACCCTGAAATAACATTATAAAATTTGAAGTTATCACTTCTATCGTGTGGTCATAAGCGCACACACTTTTTTTTTATGTTATCTTAAAGATTTTTAACTGTTATGTAACATGAATAATTCAGCAAAAAAAAAAAGTACTAGATAGTATGTGTAACAGTTCATTTGGTGAAAATAGAAATATGGCATTAGAACGTGTAAGTTAGTAAAGGTGAGAAAGCGGTGTGCGTTTTGTGTTCTGGAGCAGTGGTATAAAGAAAATAGTCTGTAAAACGGCATTTTGAAACAAATCAAATTCTTGTCAAAAAAGTGAACCACATCAAAAATAATTAATTGCTTATAAACCATTTGGCAGATAACTCCAATTCAGCATGCATTCTACTAAAACATACATCTTACAATCTAATATAAGCTATTTGTCATCCAATCAGCAATAACAGAAGTCACACTAATGTTACTTTAATTTCAATTATACAGATAACTAAAACATTTACAACTATACAGTGCGAAAGTTATTTTTTCGTAGTAAATAAAGAGTTTTTAGAGTTTTTAGTATTTCGTTTTATTATTTTCCCAATAAGTATACAAGTTAAAATTATTTGACAGCACGTGTATATCTCACTAAGCATTGCTTAAAAAAAAAGGTTCGCCACCCCTGCTATAAGCTGTCAACTTGCAAAACAAAGGAATTAGGAATAAAAAGAAAGAATAAAAGCTATTTGTTTTTAGTCAAGAAATTGAAAGAAATTTAATTACAGAAGATATTTTAAGAGACGCGTTGGATTAGTTAACCATAGTAGAATTAACCAAGGACGCATATATTCCTGATGAGAAGTTTTCTAGCTAAGCGAGAGTGTTTATTTATATTTTACTATAAAGTAACGTAAATGTAAATTATTTTTGTAGAACTCTAAACATGGCTATTGGTGATGGATCTCCTAGTTTTGAACTATAGTCAAGTGATGAGGACGATACCTGATATTTCACCCCCCCCTCTTCCCACGTCAGTGGAAGGAATTAAAGGCACCAACAGATTTACCTTGTGTCAGTTCCACTACTGCGCTAGAGTTCAATGGCACTAAGACGCGTATTACTTTCAACTTAAACAAAAGAAACATCGTGATATGAGCAAGATGCACTTCGAAGTAAAACAGTACCAATAATAACACACTAGTTTTAGGGGGGAAATCATTACTGCCACTGTGTGTGGGTTATTAGTAACTGAAAATTAGAATATTATAAGAAAAACATTTTTCTAGTAAAACCGTTTTTTTTATTAATTCCAAATAAATGTTTTACCGAAAATCAAAAGTAACACAAAGCGGAAGAGGTTTTTAAAATGTTCAAAAACTAAAATAAAATTTTAAAGAAAAACAAAAAACCTGAAATCTTAAAAAAAAAGTATTCAGAAGTTTTAATTTTTTCAACTGACTTTAAGGCTGTTTTCGCCATATATACAAGAGCATTAGGTATACGCGCAGCACATTTTCGGACAGAAAAAATGCATCAATTTTCATAAAAATTTATGATTTTTTAACTCATGCATTTGCTTATAATATAGTGTTTTTAAAATTTCAAAATATCTCAAAAATAATTTGTTTTTCTTTTTACCATGTAAAAGGAAAGCTCGTTTAGAATTATGGTATAGGAGGAAAAAGGCGAAACAAATTTCATAAAAGAAAAAATGTGCCAACTCCAATAAAATTAGTACTATGATGAAATAAGTGATTCTCTACAGGTTAGTTAGGCCATAATATAATAATAATGTTTGGGTACTTTTTTATATCTGAAAAAATATTCCGAATTTGGGTCCCATTCTTTAACATTACCCGAAAACAAATTTAAGGTATCCGACTACGTTCTCGGAACCGTGATTTAAAAAAAAACGCATAAATGGATAATTTTAATGATATTTAGTGTCACTTAAATAAGAATACATATGTAAAATTGTTTTAAGGACATTTTGACAAAAATTTTTATTTAAATACAATATTTTGGCAAAAAATTGACTTAAAATAATTTTTTTCAAAATGCTCTCCTTTTGTGAAAAGTGCTTCTATTATAATAATATTTTGCCTGTATATAACTCAGACCTTTATACAGAGGCTCAACTACGAGTTTTAAAAAATTCACATTATTATCAGAGTTACAAACCATTGAAATAATTATCGGCGTTTTTTTCTTAAAATTTCTCCCCTTTGTTGTCGTAAAACATGGATAGACCCACTTCTAAGTTTTATATTTCAAAAATTGTAGTTGAGCCTCTGTACAGAGGTCTGAGCTATATACAGGCAAAATATTATTACAATAGAAGCATTTTTCACAAAAGGAGAATATTTTGAAAATGGGTCATTCTATGTTCATTTTTTGTCAAAATAGTGTACTTAAATAATTTTTTATTGTAATACTGTTCTTAAAACAGTTTTATATACATTTTCTAATCTAAGTGACACTAAATATCATAAGTGTTATCCATTTATATTCTTTTGCAAAATCACGGTTCCGAACGTAGTCGGATACCTTAAGACAATCTTATTTTTCTTACATTTGTTAAAATTTTTATTCTTTGATATAAATCAAATTCTTTTGCACAAGTAATTACTAAATTTAAGCATTTTTATCTCTGAATTTTTCTATACGTAATTTCTATCTAGAAATTTAATTTAGAAAAGGATTCTAAAATTCAAATTTGATATGAAAGACTGCATGGGAGTTATTATACTCGACAAAATTATTCAAACCTTAGGATAAAATGGGAAATAAATTATTTATTACGTAAATGGCACATTTTCAAACATAAGCTAAAACGAATTTTCCGGTATATTTCATGGTCTTAATAACAGTAAAAGCTTTTATATTTTTTCTCATGAGAATCTGCATCTTGTATTTGGAAATTTTTAGGAGTTATTTCTTTAAGTTTATTTCTATTCTTAAGTTTTATTTTCAAAGAAACTGAAATGTGTGCACATAATAAAAGTTTTAAATTTCTCTGTGTTCTCTTGGGAAATAATGTTAGAGTAAGGAAAGAAACCTTAAGTTCAAACCATATCAAATTGGCATGATAAAATGCATTTATGTCTACTCGAATGCATCGATTCTCTGTAAGCTTAAGTAATGCTTGTAGGATAAATTTTAAAGCTTTTATATATGCAACTACATACTATATACAATATTGGTCTTTATATTTTTCACCTATATTGAAGAAAACTTCTTTCTATAAATTCTCTTGCGATAATAAATATATTTTTACATAGATTTACTTTTTAAAAGGCTTGCTAAATGTCAAAAGAGTAGACAAGAACTTTTGATTTTAGGCTACAATTTTCTAATAATTTGCTTAAATATTTTCATAAAAGATAAAAATTTATTTTAACTTTCATTTTAATAAATACTATCCCCTAATTAAGTTTCGTATTTATGTTTGACTTAACAATAATAATTTATTTTGAATCATTGTAAAATAAGTTTAAATGTTGTTATATTTAAGAAATATTAATGCAAGTTTGTTTTATGAAACCCATTTTTGTGTGTGTGTGTGCTCCTCTTCCAAAAACGTTATTTTGGAAGATAAACAAAAATATTATTTCCTTTTTGTTTTAATTAAGCAATTTGCTAACTGAACTTTACTAATATAAAACTACTAATGCACAATTTCGGATGTGGCATTTCATTCACGATGATTTGATGGAGGCATATATAATAACATTAGCCGTTACGCACACACTTCCCTGGGTATTCCATGATGTTATATGAAATGAATATATACTGTTTATATATAAATCTAATGTATTAATATTTAATTTCTAACACGAAACGTTCGATTGTATTCAAAAACATTCTTGTAACTCTCAAAAAGGAAAGGACTTCTAAATGATAATTTCTAACATTGAAGTGAAATTATTTTTTACGTTCTAATAATCCCTACCCTTTAGCAGATTTCCACAAAACCAATTTATAGTGTATCTCAACGCAATAAATAAACAATCTTGCCAAATTTTAAGTCTAGATATAATTGTTCAAAAAGGGATTTTTTTAATCAATAAGCCCCATATACCCCTTTGAGAGTCGATTTCCATAAAACTAAATCTTAGTGGATTTTTATTGAAAAACAACAGCAAACGAGAAAATATCAAATTCTATTAGAGTAGGTTTGGTAATTTGTAAAAGGAATTTTATTTATTAATACGCTCCAATAATTTTCCTCTTCCCCAAAGGAGTCAATTTCCAAACACACTGTTCTTGGAGGATTTCTATTCTATTAAAGAAACATGCTTACCAAATTTCAATTATGTGGGTCTTATTGTACAGAAACAGAAATTTTTATCTGTACAGTCTCTCAACCTCTCGCAATGCTCCTTAGAAGTAGATTTTCGCAAAATCTATTTTGTAACGGATCTGTATTCCATGAAAGTAATATGCGTACGAAATTTCCAAAACGAATTTTTTTTTTCTGTAGCACCCATTTAACCCCCTCACTCTTTCTTTAGGGTCAATTTTTTCAAAACCTCTTTTCTGACGGATCTCTATTCTTCAAAAGTAATATGCCTACCAAAATTAAAGTCTGTAGATCAGCGTTTCTCAAACTGTGGGGACGTGATAAATCTGCGAGGGGGGCGCGAGCATATTGAAAAATCTAAGACAAAAGACTATATTAAAAAAGTACTAACTTACTGAAAGCAAACAATATACATTCTGTTATAATAATAAAAAAATATGTATACACATTTACACTGATGTAATAGAAATGTATTTGTACTACACAGTGTGTTTTATAACTAATTTAACAGTACTAAGTTAAGAACAAGTTTAATGATTCCCAGTGACCCCATGATCTTGTCATATATAAAATTATATGCAAAAGAAAAAAAACACTTATTGTGATGAATTTTTTTGTTCGGTTTATAATTAATCCCTTAACTGCCGATTAAAAGTTACGCAATTCGTTCCCAATGCCACCGGACACACTCTGTCAAGTTTCTTTTATTGCATTTCATAGCTTTCGGAATAATTTTATGGATAGCAGTGAACAGAAAAGATCGTACTTCGCAAAGATGTACATATACGTCCGGGGAAAATAATGCTTCGGCTGAGTGAAACGTTTGTATACGCCGGGGACACTTAAGAGGTTTTAGTAGTATTCTAGCCTTAGCATCAAAGTTTCGTTTTATTGAATTCAATTTTTTTTTGCATGGAAGGAGGGGGGACATGATGAACATTATGATTTAATATTGGGTCGCAAGTATTGAAAGTTTGAGAAGCATTGCTGTAGATCGAATGGCTCCAAAACTGGTTTTTTTTTTACCTATAACGCCCCTGAAGCCCTTGTAACGCCCTTTGTGTTTCGATTTTTGTGAAACTGATTTGTAACGAATTCAAACCTGTGAAAGGAACATGCCTACTGAATTTTAAGTCTGGGGATCTAGTAGTAGATCTAGTAAATCTAAAAGTTCGAAAACGGGAATATTTATCAATAGCACCCTTGCACTCCCTTTAGGTTCGGCTTTTTTGAAAACTTCTTTTGTAGCGGATCTCTACATCCGTGCGAAATTTCAAGTCTGTAGAGATAATAGTTCAAAAACGTGAACGCGCGGGATTATCTCGTTCTATTAATGCTCCTTTCACCCCTTGAAAGACCCTTGGTTTTTTATTTTACCACTTTTATAATGGATCTCTACTGCATGGAAAGAACATGACTTGACAAGTTTCAAATCTGTAAGTATAATAGTTCAAAAAGTGGAAAATTTATCTATTATAACACTTAATCCCTCGGAAACCCCCTTGGGGTCGATTTTAGCAAAACCCTTTCTTAGTGGATCTCTTCATCATGAAAGGAACACTCCTTCCGAATTTCACGTCTGTAGGTCTAATAGCTCTGCTGCTATCGTGATAAGTCGCTTTTCTTCCTTACATTTTCAATTTGAAACATTTAATTTGCTTACTCCTTGGATATACCCTACATTTGTTTGTTGAACATTAACATTCTACAAGGTATGTTATTAAGTTTCTAACGCCCCTTTTCTACCACCAGATGTCTGGCGTCTTTGTTTAGAGTATGGACAAGCAAAGCCCCTTCATCTACTAGTTTATATCTTGTATCCAGTTCTTAAATTATATATATATAACTCCAAATCTGAACATCATGCTATAATAAATTTTCTATACTGTTCGAATTAATTGGGACAAACGATAAGCATAACGATTTTTTCTAAAGCCTTAGTTTTTAATCATTATATACCTTAAGTAGACAAAATAAAAAAAAAACCTCTATACTAGTACGAAATATATCTTTCTGCAGCTGAAAAGACCTCTTTGACTTGTCTTGGTATTTACTTCAGTAGAGCAGCGCACATGTTCTTAACTGGATCCACATCATCGTGGAACCACACTTGTATGGCACTGTTTATCATTTGTTCTATTGTCGTGGAACTCATCTTATAGCTAAGCGATTCTTACGAATATGCCGTAAATTCTCAATAGAATTCAGGTCTGGTGAATTACCTGACCAATATTAAGCACTTTTACTTTATTTTCCCTCCTACAGGTCTGAACTAATTTTGAACTGTGACTAGAACCCGTCACATATTAAAATGTTCCATCAATTGTTTCCATGAATGCAATAATTCTACTGCGTAGTATTTATTTGTGTTTGATTCATCATACATGGCTTTAAAAGTAACTAAGGTTCTAGTGTCATTTGTTGTGAAAAAACCCAGAACATTTGTTTAGAAGGATGTTTTATAGTCTGCTGGGTATGATCTCGTAGCAGAGTTTCATCTTCAATTCATCTTACTACACCTAATTTTCATCCCTGCACAAATAAATGTACTTCATCACTGAAAATATCCTTATTCTAGTCGTTAACAGTCCAGAATCTATACTTTTTGGCCCATTCAAGACCTTCTTTTCACATTTTTCTGAACTGGAAATTGCTTTTACCTCAGTCGTGTTGCCTTACGGCTAACTTCCAGAAGCCTTTTCCTTATATTTGAGGGGCTCACTTCAAAACCATAATCCAATAAACCCTGAAAAGGTCTTTGCTTATTTTTTGGACTTATTTTGCGGTTTCTTATTAGAGGTTTATTAGTTCTTAGAGTAGTTTTCCGTTTGAACCTACATCTTCCTTTTGTTCTTGGAGAAGATGTTCCGGAATCTTGAAATCTTCTTAAAATTCTTGAAACACTTGAATTGCTCATACCAGCTACCGTAGATATATCTTTCACAGTTATAGAAATGTGTTAATTAACAATGATTATCTTAGAACGCTTTCTTAGAGCAATATCCATCTCAGAATAAGTAAAAGTAATAAGTGTTAAAAGGAGTGCAACATTCTGACCACCAGCTGTCACACTGAAAAGCTCACAACTGGACAACTGATACTCCAAAACCAACCAAACAAGTAAATTCTAATCAAGGTCGATCAATCACACTACCTTTAGGCAGATATAATGGATTTGAGAGGGTTTGAGATATCACTTCTAATCACATACCAACCCAGACAAGAAGAAAGCGCTTGTCGCAATTAATTCGAACAGTATAGAAGATATAAAAAAATTGTAAGCTATGTTATAAATTTCCTATGTTGGGCATTGCGAAAAAAAAAAGAATGAATGATATATTTCTAGTATTATATTACTTTTTTTACCAGTGAAATTTCAGATTGCTCTGGCTTCTCCGAGAAAACTCTCTTTAAAAAAAGACTGCTCTTCTAATTATAATGTAGTAATTTGTAGATTTTTGTGATAAGAAAGAAATTTCGATTTACATGTCTTTACTTTTTGAGACGTACACTGAAGAAACA